>JARYGA010043954.1:0-84604 GCA_030545235.1 Helianthus tuberosus
ATTGTTAGATCAGGGCGCGTTGTACGAGAAATAGGTGAAAACTGATGATGAAATTGAGAAAAGAAAATTATTTTTGAAATTAAAAGAAAAATTTCAAGAAACTGTTTTACATTCTACTGAGAAAGGTGAATGCTCAACGCAAAAACCTGTAAAGAAGAATGTGGAACAAAAACAAAAGGATAAAAAGTCGAATTTTTTTTGAAAAGAAAATAAAAGCTCATCAGTTCAATCATCCAATCGTGATAAAAAATCACAAAAAGTTGAAAACCAAAACTCAAAAATTGTTGATAATAAGTGGTGCATGTTTGACCACAGTGCTCAAAAGCCAAATCCAGCATACTAGAGGAGATATGGATATCATCAAGCCAAACAATGTTATGATCTGAATGTTTGGGCAGAAAGTGGTGATTGGTACGATAATAAAGTGTGTTACTCTTGTGGTGTGAGAGGACACATTGCTGTTAACTGCCAGAACTGGAGTTATGAGACAAGAAGATGCTTTGAATGCCAAATCAGAGGTCATATTGCAAGAGATTGCCCAATGAGATCAATGAGAAGATCGAGGGCTGAATCTCAGAAAATGACAAAGAAGAAAGCAGTCAAAGTCGAAGCAAAGCCCAAAGAACAGAAAGTTATAGAATCGAAAGTGAGGCTTTCGCAGGGGCAAAAAGACAGACTGAGGAAGAAGAGGAAGAAAGCAAGAGAGTATCTCGAAAGGATTTTGTCCTCGGATACAGCCGTCAAAGCGAATAATAGTTCTGATAAATCGTCTTGCTCTCCAAAGAATGACAAGTCTAGCAAAACGGATTCATCAGATACAAATATGAGGATGAAAGGGAAATCGAAGAAAGTGAAATGTTCACTTCCTGGCGATGAATTTGTTTCTTCGGAAACAAATGAGCCACGTTTTGGTGATGAATCTGACTCATCAAAGTCAGACAAGCCACGTTCAGGCGATGAATCTGGTGTGGTAAAGCTAGAAGAGCCATGTGTTGAGGTAAAAAATGAGAATTCTGGTCTAACAATGGATGATGCAAATTTTCCACCATTGTTGAACAAGAATTCAAAAACACCCAAGGATCGTCAGGCTTGGGTGAATCTGTTTAAATGAAAAACCTGACTTGCCGGAGCTCCCAGGTTGGTAAGAGTGGAGTAGGAATCGGCATCCTTCTTGAGAAATTCACGTTTGTGATATTTCGACTTACAAGTGGTAAATCAAGGACGTTAAGTTGTACTTGATTTTCTACACATGATTGTGTTGAGAAAATCGGGAAATGTAAAATCATACAAGTGATTAAAGAAAACAAGGTGATGAATGATCCCCATGTTTGAGAAATGACTCACAAAACTAATTTTCCGGAATAAATATTTTGATTAAAATAAACTTAAGTGTTTTGAAATCACTATGGGAAAATGTTTTGTTGTCAGGGGGAGTTCTGATTGTTTAAGCCAAGTGAATGGAGAATTGATGTAATTATCATCATGTTGTCACTTTACCTTGTACAGTTTGTTTTCAAATTTTCCCAGAAAATCAAAATTAAGACATATTTTGATTTTAGGGGGAGTAAAAATTTGAAAATTCCAAAAACATTGAAAAATGCAAAAAAAAAAAATGAGTTTTGTTGTGAAAAAGAGGAAATGATAGTAGATCAGTTAGACTGTCACAGCATGCTAAAGAAATGGGAAGATAAAATGTGATAAACGGTTTCACTAAAGATGTGACGGTAGGCTCAGCTAGACTAGTAGATTTGCGATAACGATACAAACTTAAATGAAAAAGCCTAGTTCTAGTGGGAAACATGGTCGAAAGCATAGTACTTATTTTTTTCCTTCTTGATTGTGTGCCTACTCAGTAATCGCTGATTGTCGAAAGACATAAAACTGGTTAAGTCTGTGAACTTTCACAACTTTGCTGAAAAGTCGCTGTGATTGTGCATTTTATTTTGCAAAGATTTAAACTTGTTTTATTTCTTTATTTTGTTTAAGCATTGGACATCCTCTGCGTATACGTGAGTATAGACCTGGATGTTATTGCCTAAATGTTCTGCTTTATTTTCTTTGGTGTTTCGTTTAAGCTTTGGACCTCCTCTGTGTATACGGAAGTATCGACCTGGTGGTTAAAGCCTAAACAACTTCAACTTGTTTTATTTTTCTTATTTTGTTTAAACATTGGACTTTCTCTGCGTATACGGAAGTATCGACCTGATTGTTAATGTTTAAACATTCTGTTTTGTTTTCGCACAAATCACAGTTGATAAAAGTTTAAAGGCATTACTTGAGTCAGTGTATTGCATGATGAGGGGATATGCTGAGATCGTGGGGTCCATAAGAATTTAGTGCAAAATTAATATACCTTAACGTATCGGTAAGCATTTCGAAAGTTTTTAGATTGAGTTTAAGTGGACAACAATATCGTCAATCAATGTGAATCGTTTAGAACTGAAAATGTTTAAAGCTTAACGGTGCTAGTGATTGGTCACATAAACTGATATGATCCTCTTACACAAACTCACAAAAATATTGTTTGTAAATATTTCTTTATTACATTCCTTTATTTCAAAAATCCAAAAAGATTTTCGGAGTGTTTTAGCATAAACTTTTGAAAAAATACAAAAAGATTTTCGGCAACCGATGTTGGAGAGCTGATATTCAAAATTTCAAGTGCTGAACATGATGAATAGGGTTGGGAGTGAGTGCTTAAATGAAGGAATTTATTTTGAGAAAGAAAGTTTGATTAGTTAATCGAGATCATTAATTTGAACTTGATGTAACTATTACTAGTAAGTTTTTCTTATTGATTTAAGTAAAAACTTATATTTTGTTGAGAATTATGTAGGTGATGAGCTGAACAGAATTAAAGCCAGTGTTTGATCTCAAGGTGATAGCTAATTCCAGACAGTGATCCCATCATGATGAAAGGGGGAGTCTGACGAGGTTAGAGCCAAAGAGAAGATACTGGTACATGATAAGAAAGAAAGAAGACCGATCAAGATTGAAGAGTCGCCATGTTGAAGATTCTCACTGAAGATTCCGTCAACATTCAAGGGGGAGTCTGTTGGTGCAGTTGTCTGTCGACTTCATCTTCGTTCGAGTCTCAGATTGTGAAAGAGCCCGAAGATCGGTAAAGACTGAAGAATGAGAAGACTCGATACTTCAGGCTCGTCAACATCCGAGGGAGAGTCTCTTAGTGCATCCGTCTGTCGACTTCGTCTTGTATCGAGTCTTATACTAGAATTGTTAGATCAGGGCGCGTTGTACGAGAAATAGGGTAGGATTTATGTGTGATTGAGCTAATTTCGTTTGAACATGACAGGTGACACTTTCAAACGAAATTAAGATGTTTAATTTCGTTTGAAGGACACCATGTCACCTTCAAACGAAATCAGGTCCCCTATAAATATCCTACATACGAAATCAGTTGTAACATTCTTGTTTCCGATGCCGAGGTGCTGTCGAAGTGTCTCCGTGCTGTAATCGTTTCAGATATCAATAAACAAGACAGTTAATAGTGAATACAAGCTAAACAAAGACAGAATCAATGAATTCCGCCTCTGATTCTGTCTGAGCACTCTTCTGATCGACTCGTTAGGTCGTTTAACGATCCTACAGTTAAAGTGCTAGATTATATAATTTAGTGTTCTTTATGTACCCTTTTGTGACACTTTTAATTCCCGACACTTAGGAAAGCATACAGGACCATTTAAGCATATTTCTGCATGAAATTAGATTGTTTAAATGCTGATTTATGCTGAATTTTGCTGAATTCAGCACTTTGGGTGAGTTTTAGGCACTTTCCGGCACTTAAACTATCACTTATAAAGGCAGTTTTGGTATCCTTACTTTCCTACACACTATACTAGTGCAGTACTTAGTTACTGGCCTATACTGGGTCTCAAAAACACTGTCTGTCTATGTGTTGTGTTCTGTTAGCATTTTGCTGATTTATCCGCTCACCGTGCTAACTGTACTTAATGCATTCTCTATGCCAATATGCTTGCATGCAGTAATGAAATGACATTATGCAATAAGTGATGCACAAGTAAATATAATGCAGTAATCAGAAAGCAGTTAATTCCAAATTTAGCACAGTCATTAAGCACTAATCATGATTAATTAATTGTACTGATACCTGGATTTTTGACTATTGTCACAAAAGTTATGCTTAAAGTATCTCCGTGGAAGGGGGTTACTCGGTTCAAAAAAAGAGGGAAGTTAAGCCCGAGGTTTATTGGGCCATTTAGAATCATCAAACGAGTTGGTAAAGTCGCATACCGTCTGGAACTACCTGAGGAATTGAGTGGAATTGATAGCACGTTCCACGTATCACATCTCCGAAAGTGTTTAGCCGAAGAGACGGCTTACATCCACTACGACGACATCGAAGTGGATAATAGCTTTAGTTATGCGGTAAGACCGATTGAATTCCAAGATCGAAAAGTTAAAAGTTTACGAAACAAGAAAATTAACCAAGTAAAGGTCAAATGGGAGCGTAGAAAGGGTTCGGATACTACATGGGAATCCGAAGAGAAGATGCGACGTCTCTACCCAACATTATTCGGTACGTATTCCGGTTTCGAGGACGAAACCCCTTTTAAGGGGGCTGGACTTGTAACACCCCGAAAATATAATCTGTTATTATGATTTCAGTTGTGGCAATAAACAAAATAAACTAACTAGGAATAAAAATAACCTAGTTAGTTAAAAATCTTGGAGTAATATGGGAGTTAATTAAAAACACCTAAAATAAAATAAAACTAATAGTTGAGGGGCTAAAGGTGTTAAAAAATTAAACTAGTTTATTAAAAACAAAAATTAAAATCCCAAACACACACTTGGGTGTGTGTCTGGATCGATCAAAACACAGGGGGGCGACCAAACTCTCCATCAAACCCTAGTTCATACAAATTGATCAAATTGAAGTCTCAAATCAGTTCCAAATCGAAATCCAAGCAAATTTCATTGTATGATTCCATCTTGAACTCTAGATGAACATATGAGATTCGAGATTTGAGCTTGCATGATCGTTGTTTGGGTGAATTTGGGATGAAATCATGTCTAGGAATAAACCCTAGCCATTGGTTTGTTGAGTTGTGTTCATCATTATGAAAATTCATAATCACCAATATAGGTTTTTAGTGGGTTTTGTAGAAATATGTTAAACACTAGGATTATGATTGTCACCCTAGTGTATTTTGAGCTCTATGAAGTAAATTCAGAATGTTGATGTGAAATTTGACATGAACTTGCCTAATTGATGTTTAATCTTGTCTAAATAATTAGTCATGAACTTGATTGTAAATTGTATGAAATTATGCCCTTTAGGTGCTTGTAGAAATGCCTAAAAGAAAGTTAAATGTTGGAAATTTGAACTAAAACACATACTTGTATATTATGACGAACTATGTGTTATGTGTTATGAAAAGAGTTCTAAACGATTCGTGGTTGAACTCTATAGGCAAGGAAACCGGAACGTCGAGCGGACAAGCCGGTGGTGATACGCGTTTGAAGGGAGCGCTTTGAAGGTATGTAACCTTGTTTTCGTTACATTATGTTAATTGGATATTGTAGTCGCTCGAAATTGTGTTTTTAAGAAAGGTGTTGGTGCACTAAATGTCTGCTGATTAGGTCATAATCAAGTCTTGTGTCTAGATAGGTTGAATGTACACACAACAGGGTCTTAATTAGGGTTTTATATGTTTAATTTGTAGATTTAGCTTGAAATGGTTCAAGGGAAATCAGATTTAGCTTGAACTGATTCAAGGGAAATCATGATTTAGCTTGAACTGACTCAAGCTAAATCAACTTACTATATATAGGGTTGTGTAGTTCATTTGTAGCGGAGATGGTCATTGTATGAAACACGAAGTGCTGCCGGATTTGTATCAGAAAACGTTGTAAAAGCACGAATATCAATCAAAAAAGAAGGATTAAAAGGATAATAGCTGTTATGACTTTGTTTATGTTGATTCCGCCTTCATACTCAAAGATGAACTGCCTTAACTGACATTTAAAGGTCGTAGAACGGTCCAACAAGTGGTATCAGAGCTCAGGACGAGGAGTTCATACCATTACAGCTTGATTCTACTGGATTTTCATATTTCTACTCACTTCTTCTCTTACTTTTCTGATTTGAACATATTTCAGCGGTGAAAATGACCTAAAATTGACATATAACAAGCGAATTAGTGTGATAACTAATCCTTGAAAGATTTGGACTTAAAATCCATTGAATTCATATAAAAAATTAAGATTTAGCTTGAAAACTGTTCGAACATTGCTGATGTCATCGTGATTTAGCTTGAATTTACACGTGATTTAGCTTGAAAAGTTCAAGCTAAATCTGATTTCGCTTGAGTTTATTTCAAGCTAAATCTAATTTCACTTGAATCCATTTCAAGCTAAATCTGATTTTACTTGATTTCGCTTGAACAGTCTTAAGTATTGATTTCGCTTGAGACTGTTTACACTTCAAAGGATTTCGTTTGAACTTGCTGAATTTTCAAAACTTAAAATTTTTCTAAGTGTTTACTGATTTTGCAGGAACATTCACGATGGATGATCTTTTCATGAACCCGTTTAGCGACATGTACGCGTTCGCTGGAGATTCCGGAAACAATGATACTTCGTCAAGTAATGTGAATGATAACCCGCCAAAAGAGAAGAAAAAGGAAGCTTGGGAATCGGAAAGTGCTTTCGGAACGTTCAATAAACCTCCAAAGCTAATGGCTATTGAGGAGTATAGTCGGTGGTCAAGAAAGTTTGAGGACTGGATGATGGCATTTGCATTTCCAAGTTGGAAAAGTCTGAAGAACGGTTATGAACACGGAAATAAGAATGGTGAAGTCTTAACAGCTACTGATGAGATTGAATCATTCGTAGCCGAACAAAAGTGTGTGGCATTGTTATTTCAGTCTGTTCGGGAGGATATCATCTCATTGATAGATTATTCAAATGCTAAAGATCTTTGGGCAAAGTTAAAACAGAAATGTCTAGGAAGTACTGAAATTGTAAAAAATAAAAAGAAACTTCTTAGGAAAGAGTTTGATATGTTTGGTTGTCTTAAGAATGAGTCAGTGTGTAAAATGATAGAAAGGTTTGGTCATCTGAAGCTGGAATTATCAAGACATGATATCAATTATTCTGATGAAGAACTTGTTGACAAACTGTTCGATTCATTACCAGATGAGATGGATTGGAGATATTATGCACTGATGTTGAAGAATACTATTGCTCCTGAAAAGTTGAAACCAGATTTGGTGATTGAGAGACTTGAAAGTCATGAACTGGAATTAAAGAAGACGTACAAAGTTAATCATTCATCTTATCAACAGAATTTGGATCTATATTATCCAAAGAGCATGATGCCAAAAGCAACTTCTCCAAAGACTGCGTTTTCTGCCGAGAATGTGTTCACAGCAAATAAAGAAAGTCAAAGTGGTCAAAGCAGTGGAAGTCACAGTGGTTATCACAGTGGATCTTCATCATCTGGAAATCATCCAGATGCAAAGAATCGTTTTCAATGCAACATTGCGATAGACTTGAAGAATGCTCAGAATTTTGATGAGGAGTCTGCCAAGCAGCAGATGATCTTCCTAGCATCGGTGTTGGAATCGTATGAAGGGTTAGTAGCTGGGAAGATAGGCAACACAAATCTGACGAAAGAAGATTACGATCAGATTGATCCGGAGGAAATGGAACTGATCGATATTCGTTGGGCTATGGCAAGTGCTGTTCGTCATGCACAAAGATTCATGGAAATTACCGGAAGGAAGACAATTGGTGGTGCATCTACTAAGTTGGGGTTCGATAAATCGAAGGTGACTTGTTTCAAGTGTAAGCAGAAGGGCCACTTCAAAAGAGAATGCCGAAACGCTTATGCTGGTGAGTCGGAGAATCCTTTCAGAGATGATTACTACAAGAAGGCGATTTATCACCAGAATAAATCCGAGCCGCCTAGATTAAAGCAGGTTGAAGACAACAGAGAGAAATCTAGAGCTCTTGCGGTGATTTACGATGATGAGGGGTATGATTGGAGTCAAGAGGTTCTACCGGAAGAAGATGCGGTTGGTTACGCATTCATGGCGAAAAATGAACCTATTCCATGGAAAGATGATAGAACTGAAGAGCAGAAGTATAGATACAGAAAGATGATTTCGGAAAACAAAATGATTAGACTTTCTGGTATATATTTGGAAGCAAAGAGAGCAAAAATATGGGATCCAGACAGGGAGTGTTATCTTGATGAGTATGGAAATATTGCAATCGATCACAAAACTCTCGATCTGGAAGCCTTAATCAAGGAAATGAAAGATGATGATGAGTATTGGCAAGACAAATGGTGGGGAACTCCAACCGAGAAAATGAAAGAGGAAGCGAAGAACGAAAAAGAAGAAAAAGAGATGCAAGAGAAAGAAGAGATCGAAAAATCAAAGAAGATTGATACTGGAGTTATCGATACTACGCAGGAGTTGACTGCAGAGAACCTGGGAAAAATGGCTGACAAAGTGCTGGCTGCTAAAGCACTTGAGGTAGATTCTAATTCCGTGTCTGAGTCAAAAGGCCAGGTCAGTCCAAACTCGTCAACAAATGCGTCAGGTAAAAAGATCGAAGGAAATGCTGATTGCAAAAATTGCAACAAAGAGTGCAAAGTTTGTAATACTGTCACGTATCTCAACGGTGAGAAAATTAAAGATCTGACAGCAAAGGTCAGAAGCGTTGAGAATCAGATTCTTGGTCGTGACAAAACAGTTAAAGCTTCAACTGAACGGATAAGAGAATTAACTGCTCAAATTGAAACTGATAAAATTGATCATGACAAAATTAAACAAGAAAATGAAAAGTTGATTCTTGAAAACCGTCAGATTTCTGAAAAATTTGAAAAACTCAAAAGCACAATGAAAGATTGTGATGATCGAAATGGTAAAACTTTTAAAGAAAATGAACATCTAAAAGCAGTGCTTAGAGTCAAAGAAGAATCAATCAACCAACAACTGGATGAAATCGCTAAATTGAAACTTAAAGTTCAAGAGGCTGTAATCGAAAACGAGCGAATCCAGTTGAAGCTTAACAGTTACAGCTCCGCAAGCTTTGTTTTGCAACATATCATTCCCAAACCAATCGAGAAAGACAAAGCGGGCGAAGATGTGTATTGTGATGGAACTGGGGTGGGGTTTCATCGAGTTCCACCACCTGTTCTTGATAATTACACGAAAAAGCAATCCGGGTTGGTTGAAATTGAGGAAGAAAAAGAGGTTAAACTTCCGGAAAACATTGATGTTACTTTTACATCATCTGATGATAGTGTTCAGACAGAGATTGTTAAGAGCACAGCTGAAAGTGTTTTGATGTCTGATTCAACTGAAGATGATGGGTGTTTCTTGGACAAGTACATTCAGAAACCAAAGTCCCAAAACAACTTAAGTGATGAACCGGGTCTTGTGATGTACAAGATGGCTGGATCTGATAAGTTGTATTCGGATTCTGAGTTTCCCATTGAGAATGTTAATGTGAAAAAGTTGACAAATGTTTTCAAACTGGTTGAAGTTGAGTTGTCAGAAGTGAACAGTTTGAAACAAACAAAAAGGCAAATGAATTTTGAGAAAGATAAAGCTTACTACAAAAAGCCTGTTGTTCCACCACGTTTTTATAATAACAATCGAAACAATTGGTCGGGTGGTTATAGGGATGGTAAGAGTTATCAGAAAAAGAGTTTTCAAAACAAAAGGTTTGCTGAAAAGAAGGTGTTTGTGAATGGTTCAAGTTCACTTTCTGATGAGGAAAATGAAATTTTTTCAAAATCAAATAAAGAGTTCTTTGAGAAAAGAGCTTCACATTATCAGTCTGAAGGTACAAGTCGAGTTGTTGATACTCGTACATGTTTTAGATGTAACAAAGTTGGTCACATTGCACGAAAGTGTATCAATGTGAAGCCTAAGACTGAAAATGTGAAGATTCAAAAGAAGAAAGTTGATGTGAAGGGTAAAGCACCAATCATTGTTGAGAAAAAGAGTGTGAAAAATAACAACATCAAAGTGAAAAATGAACCTGTTAAGAAAGTGATAACTAAAAACGACAAGTTTTATAAACAGGTTGCATTATCTCAACAAGTTTGGAAACCAAAAACTGAAATGAAAATTTCAACTTCTGAAGTGAAAAAGGCTGAAGAATCAATTTCGGTTGATTATGATGCAAATTTTCCACCTTTGAAGGCTGAAAATTTCAAAATTCAAGTTGCTAGAGTCAAGGTTACACCTAAGGCTGATGAGGCCTGGGTGGACACCATGTTCGAATAAGCAGTTTGAATTGCCGGAGCTTCCTTGTTCGCGAAGCATGAATCGGCATCTTTATTGAAATGTTTTAAAATCAATTTGTGGTATGTGCAGGATCTTCCAAGAGCCATTTCAAGATGGATCATGGATAGTGGCGCATCTCGACATATGACAGGAAAAACTGCATTACTGTATGATGTGAGGAATATCAATGGTGGTTATGTGGGATTTGCAGGTCATGAAGGTGGTAGAATTGTTGGTGAAGGAACGTTATCCAACGGGATCGTGACGTTTGAGAGAGTTAACTACATCACTGAGCTGGAGAACAATCTGCTTAGTATCTCGCAGATTTGTGACAATATGTATACTACTCACTTCACTGATAAGGAATGTTTGATATTGAAACCAGGATTTGTTGTTCCTGAAGAATGGATTATCATGCGGGCACCTAGAGTGAATGATTTATATGTGTTAGACATGAGTGTAGCGACTACAACAACTGGTCAAGTACATTGTTTTGTGTCTAGAGCAACTGAGAAAGAATCAAGATTGTGGCACCGAAAGATGGGGCATATACATCTTAGGAAGATGAATCACTTGGTGCACAATGATTTGGTATTGGGAGTTAATATCAAAGGTTTTCATCTGGAAGGGGAGTGCATTAGCTGCATCAAAGGCAAGCAGAAGAAAAAGTCACACCCTACAAAGCAAGTAAATTCAGTTTCGAGACCTCTGGAAAGACTTCACATGGATTTGTTTGGTCCAGTGAATGTCAAAAGTATTACAGGAGATTACTATTGTTTGGTCGTTACTGATGATTATTCCAGATTTTCGTGGGTTTCTTTCTTGAAGACGAAAGATGAAACATTTGACAGTTTGATGGGGCTGTTCAGGAAGATTGAGAATTTGTACCAGAGGCGTATCAAAAGAATTCGAAGTGATAATGGTACTGAATTCAAGAACAGCAAGATGGAAGAATTTTGTGATGAAAGAGGTATTTTGCATGAGTTTAGTGCTCCGTACACTCCGCAGCAGAATGGAGTCGCAGAACGCAAAAACCGGACACTAATCGAGACGGCTAGAACTATGCTCACAGATTCAAAGTTACCGATTAATTTTTGGGCTGAAGCTGTTTCTGCCGCATGCTATACGCTCAACAGGGTTCTCACTGTCAAGAAGTTCAACAAAACATGCTTTGAGCTAATCAATAATCGCAAACCGAATTTGAAGTATCTAGAACCGTTTGGGTCACCTTGTAAGGTTATAGAGCCTCATGGAAAGTTTGGTCCGAAGAGCATTGAAGGAATTTTTGTTGGTTATGCAAATCCGATGCGACGTGTCTTCGTTCCAAGTGAGAAGCGGATTATTGAAGCTGCAAATGTTGAATGTCAAGGTTATACTATGCCGCCACAGAATCCTGGTGATTCATGGCGTTATCATTATGACAAACTTTGGGATTCGTTTGACATGAGAGAAGAATCAGAGGAAGATGAAGATTTCTTTGATGAGTTGGATATTTTGCGTGAATACGAGTCGCAGTTAAGGTTCCCAGCTGAGTATTCGAGGAGACCACGGGAAACTTCAAATGACGATGAAGCAGGTCCGAGTAATGCTGATGAACATGATGATGTCCAACAGAATGAAGTTGTCCAGGATAATCAGTCGGCTCAGAATGATAATCTAGAAGCTGAAAACATGCCAGTGTTTGATCATGGTGATTCAGATTCAGATTCTGAGGGGGAGCAAATTCAGATTTCAAGTCAAACAAACCAAGTTGGTGAACAAGATGCAGAACAGAATGTTACTAATCTGGAGGGAAATGTAGATGTTCCAAGTGAAGTGATGCCGCGAACGTTTTCATATCATCCAGAGGAGTTGATCATAGGAGAATTGCAAGCAGGCGTTCGCACTCGAAATCAGATTGATAAAGGGCTTACATGTTTTTATACAAAAGTTGCTCCTTTGCAAACTGAATTCTCATTGAGTTGTTTTATATCGCAGGTTGAACCAAGAACTTACAAAGAGGCGCTTACTGAAGACTCTTGGGTCAATGCAATGCAGGAGGAACTTAGTCAATTCGAGAAATTGGGAGTGGGGAAGTTAGTTGATTTGCCGGATGGTCAGAGAAAGATTAACACCAAGTGGGTGTTCAAGTGTAAGAGGGACGATAGAGGAGTTGTTGTAAGGAACAAAGCTCGACTCGTTGTTCAGGGATTTAGTCAACAGGAGGGGATTGATTTTACCGAAGTCTATGCTCCTGTAGCACGACTAGAGGCAATCGGAATTTTCCTAGCATTTGCGTCTTGGAAGAACTTTAAAGTTTATCAGTTGGATGTTAAATCGGCGTTTCTTTACGGGAAGGTTAAAGAGGAGGTTTATGTCGGTCAGCCACCGGGCTTCACCGATCCAATCCACAAAAACAAGGTCTACTTATTGGACAAAGCGCTGTATGGTTTACACCAGGCCCCGAGAGCCTGGTACGAGACTTTGTCTCAACACCTACTAGCCAACAAGTTTATTCGTGGAAAAGTGGATGCCACTCTCTTCAATAAAGATGTCGAAGGTCATCTTCTGATAGTTCAGATTTATGTGGACGATATAATCTTTGGGTCGACAAATGAAAATCTATGCAAAGATTTTGAATCAGTGATGAAGCAAAAGTTTGAAATGTCATCAATGGGGGAGATGAAATTCTTTCTGGGTCTACAAGTTGAACAACTTCCTGAGGGAATTTTCATTCATCAGTCAAAGTATGTTCATGATATTCTAGAGAAATTTGGGATGTCAAGTTCTACTCCAGCTGCTACCCCACTTGCAACAAATCATGGGATTCACCCAGATCTCACCGGAGACAGGGCTGATGAAACGTTTTACCGTTCTATGATAGGTTCTTTAATGTACCTAACTGCTTCACGTCCTGATATCATGTACCCAACGTGCCTCGCAGCAAGATTTCAGTCTAACCCGAGAGCATCGCATATGATCATTGTGAAGAGGATATTGCGCTACCTGAAAGGAACTCCTTCATTGGGGTTGTGGTATCCTAGAAAAGGCGACTTTACGCTCGAAGGGTATTCCGATTCGGATTTCGGATGCTGCAAAGTCAATTCAAAATCAACAACTGCAGGATGCCAGTTCTTTGGTCCTAGATTGGTTACCTGGCAGTGTAAGAAACAAACGTCTGTGGCGTTATCTACATGTGAAGCGGAGTATGTTTCTGCTAGCAGTTGCTGCTCTCAGATCTTGTGGATACAGCAACAGATGCGCGACTACGGTTTGCAGTTTCTTAACACACCTCTTTTTGTTGATAATGAGGCCGCTATAAATATAACAAAGAATCCAGTACATCACGCTAAAACTAAACACATAGAAATTCGTCATCACTTTATTCGTGATTGTTTTGAGAAAAAGTTGATACGAATTGAGAAAATCCACACTGACGAACAGAAAGCTGATTTACATACCAAAGCTTTTGATAAAAATCGGTTTAAATATTTGTTAAAACTGAATGGTATGAAGCTTCTTTCGGTGTCGGATGGAATTGTGGGCGTTGATGAAAGTACTGTTGCGGATGAAGACGAGAAACAATCTGCAATGGTTTGTCGAATTTTTACTTGTTTTGGTATTTAGGGGGAGTAGATGTTTGTACATAGTTATGGTTTCAGAAAATACAAAAACAGTAAAAAATGCAAAAATACAAAAACATGATAAAATTTGAAAAAGAGCTTGTGTATATAGGGAAAATGATAGTACATCGGCTAGACGATTACAGTATGCTAAAGATTTGTATAGTTTAAATGAGTTAAACAGTCTCACTAATGATGTGTCGATAGGTTTTCGCACATTTAGTAGATTTATTCGGGATATAAACCTAAATTCAAACTTGTGAATTCGTGGGGAACACTACTTGGATATATAGGTAACCCCTGAAATCTCGTTTGAAAGGTCTCGTAATCTGATATACTAGGTCTTTATACTCAATGTTGTCTGGGGTATTATTCCGGGACTTCTGCTGAACGGTGGTTCTGACCTAGTCCCTGGATAATGCTTTCTGCAATGCTTGAAACACAGCATTAAACCCTCAGCATGCCGATGAAACAATAAAATTGATAAGTCGCTGCTGTTGTAAGCAAAAAGATCCTCTAAAGGGGATATACCGTAAAGTCGAAGCTGATATCTCTCTGCGTATACGGAAGTATCGACCTGAGATCCCTCGGCCCTCGCATACCTAATTTATATACAGATATCATTGTAGTATACTCACCTGTAAGACTGATTATTGGGATTCTGGATATGGGAGTATATTCAAGAGGTGGGACACATGAATGAGCTAAGTTCATAATTCATCTAAATCGTATCCTGAGTAAATTGAAATTTGTGTGAGAATTTAAGATGGATCAGTATATCGACAATCGATGTGAATTGTTTAAGTCTGTGTATGAAATGAAGCTTAACGGTACTTGTAATTTGTCTGAAAAGATGATATGATTCCCTGACACGCTCGCCAAAAATATGTTTGTAAATAGTTTACTTTGTTTACTTTCTGCAATTTAAGTTTTCTGCATTTCATTTCTTAGTTTAGAACACTTTGATAAAATCCAAAAAGATTTTATTTCTGCTTTATTTTCTGACAAACCAAAGTGGAGAGTTGATTGTTGGATTCTCAGATGTTTGAAGCAGATGCAGGAGATTCTGGACTGAAGAATGAGGAGAGCTTATCTTTGAAGAAGTTTGAATTGTTTGATAAGTCAAAAACAAGTTCATTAATTTGATACTTGTTATTTTCAGATAATGTTTGAAATTGTTATTTTAAAATCAGTATTGTTTCGTCAAAAGATCAACCAAGGTCATTAATTTGGACTTGGTAGATTAATCAAGTGATCAGGGTCATTAACTTGGACCTGAATACTTGAGTGGATTATTAAAACTGATTGAGTTTGTGAATTATTGTTGAAAAGATAGAATTGTAATGTTTGTTGGTTGAGTAACAGGATTGGACTTCATTATTCCCAACGGAAGCTAATTGCCAAAGCTTGAACCAGATATCTCAGATTCTAGCATATCGAGAGGGGGAGTCTGTAAAAGGGGGAGTCTGGATCAACGGTCAAAGGGAAGATTGAAGTTTAAAGTTTTAAAGTTTGAAGATAAAAATTGAAGAGAATTTTTACAATGTTTGAAGAATGATAAAGACAAAGGCTTGAAGCCAAAGACTTCATCAACATCCAAGGGGGAGTCTGTTGGTGCACTAAATGTCTGCTGATTACGTCATAATCAAGTCTTGTGTCTAGATAGGTTGAATGTACACACAACAGGGTCTTAATTAGGGTTTTATATGTTTAATTTGTAGATTTAGCTTGAAATGGTTCAAGGGAAATCAGATTTAGCTTGAACTGATTCAAGGGAAATCATGATTTAGCTTGAACTGACTCAAGCTAAATCAACTTACTATATATAGGGTTGTGTAGTTCATTTGTAGCGGAGATGGTCATTGTATGAAACACGAAGTGCTGCCGGATTTGTATCAGAAAACATTGTAAAAGCACGAATATCAATCAGAAAAGAAGGATTAAAAGGATAATAGCTGTTATGACTTTGTTTATGTTGATTCCGCCTTCATACTCAAAGATGAACTGCCTTAACTGACATTTAAAGGTTGTAGAACGGTCCAACAAAAGGTAGCATTAGTAGAAGTGACGATGATCACTACTTATTTAGACGAGTCAAAACTTGATTAGAATATGTTTGGTTGTCGTCGAAAATGGTGGATTCCATAAATCAGCCAAACGGGTCAAATATATATATGTTAAATAGATATCATGAAAATGTTTTGAATGTCATTTGGCGATTGTGGATCACAAAAGCGTAAAACCATGGAATTGGTAATGATACGCCAATGATCGCAAGCCCTGGAAATGGGTAAATATGTCTCGAGGTCATAAATTATAAGTGGTAGAATTATGATGTGAAACTATGCAGGTTGAATAAATAAAATGGAACTATTATCCTTTCGGTCCATAAACTCAACTTTTGACGAGATAAACATGATAGATACGTTGGTAATTAAATTACGGACGTGTAGGAAAAAAAATCACCTAAAACGGACCATTAGATAAAAAGTTATGACTATTTGAAGTTGAGATTTTAAAAAAAATTGGTGCTGGGCAGAAATGCAGGATTCAGACCTGCACCTGCTGGAAAAGAGGCTCCTCCACGGCACGCGGCGGGGAGCAGTAATCCTGGCGCGACACGCGGGGTCGCTCGCTGCACGCGAAAGATTAAAAGGTGTCTGTCACGTGGCGCGACAGACTAAATTCCGAAATTTTATTTTGTTTTTAATTGTTTGATACTAGAACTTGTTTATACATGTTTTAATGTTGTCAAAACTAGTATTTAACGTGGTTTTGACATTAGGTGAAGTTGGTCTCACTCCGGATGGCGGTCAAGCAGGAATCCAAGAATCGAACACAACGTTTTGAAGCTTCCACGTTAATCTAATTTTGTTTTAGACAATGTTCATTTTGTAAACACTTAACTTAATGTTTAAAATCTATAAACTAGTTAGATAGTTAACTAGAATACTATCACTATGAAAACTTATCATCTTATCCAAGTTTTTGAAATGATGCATTTGGTTTATAAATGCGTACTTTTATTTAAATATCTTAATTATATGAGACGGTGTTACATGGAAACTTAGGTTTGACATATAGTTACACTAGTTCAGCATATTAGTAACTTGTATGTGTTATTCATGTTGAATATGAGCACGTTTAAACATTTTATTATTATGCTATGTATCCAAACTTGTATGCTCGCCAACATTATTGTTGATCATTATTTTAATACATGTTGCAGGTTGATTAGACAAAGTGGTGAAGAAATCAAGTTAGGATGGACATAGAAACACGCTTAATAATAATCAATTATCATGTTCTGCTTTAATTTGTCTTTGTTTGGAACAATGTATTTACTTTAGTCATTTATGAAATTTTTTTTAAATTGTCACAATTAGTTTTATGATGCTTTGAACGATTTGTTTTTGTCTCACTCCGATGTTTCCGCCATCGGTTGGGGTGTGACAGATTGGTATCAGAGCCATAACTATAGGGAATTAGGAAAAGTAGGAATGCTTTTACCTAGTCTATAGTTTAGGAACATATCCTTATTTGTTCTTTAAAACTACTTGCATTCTATCTTGTTGCCTTCTATCTATTTCTTTGGTCTTTAATATACGTGCCTTTCCTAAGGCAAACACAATACACACTTTGTAACATCCGTGCTTGTAATCATTATGAACAGTTCTATTATCAATAAAACAATGTTATTTGATCCCAATGTTTGTTTGGATGTGTTTTACATTTTTCATGTTTTGACTTTTATTAAATTCCAAACTCTACATCGCTTTCTGGAGAGTTATACGCAAACTGATGCGTAAACGTAATCAGTTTAATGCGACAAACACTCCGGAACATCAGCATATACTTAACATACCTTAAATAACCTTTACATAACTTAGAAATAAGTTTTGAAGGCTTTGGTATGGCAAAAACAAGTTAATTCGACTACAGGGACTAAACTTGACAAACTGCGAAAGTATGCCAATTTGAACTGTGACGAACATTCCGGAACATGACCATAAGTTAAACACACCTTAAATATCCTTTACATAGCTTAGAAATAGGCTTTGACAGGTTCGGTGTGCTAAAATAAACTTTTGGGCCATTCAGGGACTAAAAGTGTCAAAAAGTGCATAAGTTTGCATTTTCGCGCATAACTCACGTTCTGAATACATCCGGACATCCAAAAATTTATGTAAGCACTAAAATATTTTATTTTAGTGTTTGGCATAAGAAAAATTCATTCGTTGCGTCATTTGGATCGTTTTTCGCGCTTGTGCGCATTCCGTCGTAATTAAGCGAACATCGCGTTCGTACGACCAAACGAACTGATATCCGACATATTTTTGAGAATGTTTCATGTCCACAATGTTTAGGCATCATTTTAGGGCCTTAAAGTTGGCTTTACGGGCCTTAGAAGTGTCGGGAATGGCCTTAAACACGTGCAGGGACTGAAACTGTAATTTCTGAAACTTGGTTTCTGATCAGAAGCTCCAGGCGGCCCGCCTGAGCTTTGTCTGATCCTGAAGCGGGCCGCATCAGCCCTTCAGATCACCCAAAGGTCAAGTTTCAGCTGATTAAAGCTTTTAAACACCCTCCAAAGGTCAAGTGCCACTTGTTAAACTCCTATGGTGGCCAAAAATCAGTACCACAACATTGTGACAAGTGTACGGGCTAGATCATTCCCTCTTCTCCAAGAAATGATCTTAACGGTTACCCGAAAACTATAAATACCCATTCACCCCCATTGCAAAACCCACTAGAATCTGATCAATTGTGCTCTAAGTTGAAACCTTTGTTTCATACCTGAGCTATTTTGATCTAGATTAGCATTCGGGGACCCTTCGTAAGTATTCTTTCGTTCTTTTATTGCTTTTCGAGTCTTTTCGAGTCTGAAAGTCAAACTTTGTTTGACTTTCTGCGTTGACCAGTTTATGGTCAATGCGAAGTTCGTATGAACTTCGCAACGTGATTGTAATCACGATGGTTATAGTCCTTTGGGACTATGCCTACTGATTACCACGTTGTCTAGGGTCGTAAGGGTAAGCGATCTAATAAATCGCTTATACCTTCGAACCCGACCCATTTGGTCGATCATTAGGATCCGACCAAACACATTAGGTGACCATAGTATATAGGGAATAACCTTCCGAGGATATACCTTATGGTCGCTTCGTTTAAGTAGTTGTATGATAGGTAGTTTATATGCCTTAGGTAAATTACCAAAATACCCCTTTGATGCCAAAATTCGTTTTAAACATATGTAACATAACTTTTGACATCTAAACTGATTTGACAACCATATTAGACATGTTAAGGCATATTTTACTTGTCATAGGACTAGTTAGGCGTTCCGAACGCGTTTCACGCGAACGACGCGTTAAAGTATCATAAGCTACCTAAACGGGTCGTAATGGGTCACAAACACTTAGGTTAAGTTTCGTTTTAGTATGTGGGCTTTGTTAAATCATATTACATGAGTTCTCATACTCATTTGGTTTACGAACCCTCATTCTATCCGATCTTCCGATTTAGGTCCGGTTTATTAACATAGTTACCTATATTAGGTGTCGTTTGATTCCGTGATCTCTAGCATTGATTGGTGGTTATCTTAGGACTTCTGAGCAGTCTCAAGTGAGTACATAGACCCCTCTTTTACTGTTTTCCAAACTGTTTTGAGGTGAAACACATGTGCCTACTCGTTACTTTCGTGCTTTCCTGTTTTCACATCATATACCTGCTATGTTTGTTAGTACATTATAGTACATGATTTCATTACATTTCATGCTATGTATGTCCATTGTGAGCATACTTAGTACATTGTTTTACATTACATTTCTGCTATGTATGTTAACTGATAGCATGCTAGCACATTGATTTACATGACTTTTCTGCTTTGTATGTTAACTTAGCATACTTAGTGCATTGTTTTCATATAACATGTTCACTTTTGCTATGACATTTGGTTTGCACAAAAGAGACTATTATACGTTCATTAACATTAGCTACGCCGCTCGGTAGTAAGTACTGGTACCATAGGACTTGACAAATCCCATTCCTGACATCCCGGGTTTGTTTGGATGTAAGGAATGACTGAATCCGAAAACATTTCTTTTGATAACCTTGACTGAAAGGGTTGTCCGACTGTCTCAAGGCTTGAATGTATGCGTTAACTTACCACATAAATGTTTGTATCAATGTAACATGCATTACTTTGCAAAACATAACTTTTTGATATATTCAAAATACTTTGCTTTGTACATTTCTACATTTGGACTATATGGCAATACTTTACTTACAATACATAACATTTGATACACATTACTTGACTACTGTTGGACTTATAAACATTTGACATGGTTTATACAAGGACTTTTGACTATTGGTTTAAACATAGACTTTATACATTGGTGGTTTGTTTAAGTGATTTAAGTAACGAGGCGTGTGTAATATGATACAAGCATGGTGGATACGCCGCTAGTACTTCCTATATATAAGTGTTTGTATGATATTACATATCGTAGCGTTGTTTGAATCATTTCAGTTTGAGACATATAACATTTTATACAAATAACATACTTTTCACAAGACATTGATTTACAAAACAACTTATCTTATACAAACTCATTTTTTTACTTGGTTATTTATTTAACCATACATTATTCTCTTATTTATACATATCATTTGAACTTATTGTTTTTCAAGCGATTTATAAAACAAATCAAAGTACAAGGTTCATGACTAAACATTTTCTTAAACTGAAGTCATGAATCTTATTTTCACAAAACCTATGTATCTCACAGGCATTTTTATGCTGACGTACCTATTTTCACATGTGTTTTCAGGAGCTTTTCCATAGGATGATGATCGTGACACTAGGGCGGACCTGTGCCTTAGAGACTTAAAAATGGAGATAGACTTTGTTTAATTATGTTATAAACTCTTTATTTACTGTTTAAGACAATGTAACTCGTATGTTGATAAATAAAATACAACTTTGAATGCCATGGTTATGAAACAATTAATTCTGTTACAACACTCCCCGACGTTTTCCGCCACGTCTTGTATGCTATACGTGGTCGGGGTGTGACAGAAGAGTTGGTATCAGAGCCAATGGTTATAGGGAATTAGGTTATTAGTAATTCTTTGACCTAGACTATAACCTTTCTAGGACCCTAACACAAGTTATCTTGTGTTTAGATCTTAAAACATGTACATCACCTATCCTTAGGTGATTATCAAAACAGAAACCAAATTTTTTCGAAACGATCTTTGAAAAACAATCTTCTGTTTTTGAATGATTTATTACAAGGTTTTGAACCCTCTTTTGTAAGGTTTGGACCCTTCCAGTTTGACTAAATTTTTGGCCTTGTGCCTTCAAATTTTCAAAATCTCGTCAACGTTTTGGGTTTTAAATAATGTGAACACGTGCAAACTGGAAGAGTGAATGCCTGTATTCTGGGTTTTCTATCTAGGCAAGCACTTCGTATACATCTCATCAGACGCGAGACCAGTTGTGCTTACCTGGGAATCCTTGGGATGAGTGTTCACTTATAGGCGAGCATGTCGTCGTGATACATTATTTTTGATCCATTTACTTTGATTAGTCACTGTGCGTCGTTTGTTTGCTTGGTAATGCGGACAAATGACCACCATCTTTGCTTTTGTTAATTTTGTTTCATCTCATTCTTCTCATCCAATCATCTCACTCGTTTCCTTTCATGTTTTCCTCTTTTAGAATGCCTCCTCGACGCGAAAACCAAATAGCGACTGCCAAACTGGCAGAAATCATTGCGCAGCAGATGGCTGCTCAATTCCCAAATCTCTTTGCTCAATGGCAACAAGCCAACAACAACAACAATGCTCCATGCAAATACAAGGATTTTAACTCGGCTAAACCACTCAAGTTTAGTGGTTCTGAGGGAGCGACTGGGCTTCTTCAATGGTTCGAGAGCATTGAGAATACTTTCCGCCACGTGCAGTGTCCGGATAATCGCAAGGTCGAGTTTTCTTCAAGCGTGTTTCAGAAGAGGGCTCTCACATGGTGGAACGGGGTTATGAGAGATCGGGGTGCAGAAGTTGCTCTAGCGCAAACTTGGGCTGAACTTAGGGCCCTTATGATGAGGGAATTCTGTCCTCGTCATGAACAACGAGCGTTGGAGAAAGAGTTTGAGGACTTGAAACAAGACAGTGGCGAGCACAGGGCTTATACTGATAGGTTTGAAGAGTTGAGTCTGCTTTGCCCGACTATGGTTACCCCACTCGACAAGGCTATCGAAAGGTACATCGACGGCCTACCTGACTCAGTACAAGACATCATTACTGGTAGCAACCCTACCACACTCCGTCAGGCGATCGAGTTATCAGCGACATTGACTGAGTCGCAGATTCGAAAAGGGAAGCTGCACAAAAAGGGTGACAAGGGTAAGAAGCAGTTGCCTGATAAGGAAGATAGCAAGAAAGGTCAAAGCAAGAAGGGAAAGAATTCTGGAGGGTCTAGGAAGCGGAAGGCTTCCCAAAACTATGCTGTTACTGCACAGGCTCAAGCTACACCAAATCAGCCTGCGCAACCACTCGCCAAGAAGCCTTATCTTGGCAATGCACCTTTGTGCAATAGGTGTAACGGCCATCATCAACCACACCTCCAGTGTCGTCAGTGCACCAACTGCAGAAGGCCTGGTCATCTTGCTGCCACCTGCCGCATTCCTGTTAACCAGAACCAGGCAGTTCAGAACCAAGCCCAACAAGTTGCTCAGCCTCTTGCTCAGCAACAAGGTCAAGCTGCACGACCTCATTTTCCTCCTGGTTCGTGCTACAATTGTGGGGATCTGACCCACTACAGGAACCGGTGCCCAAGGCTAGCCAACCAAAATCAGAATCAGAACCAAAATCAGGCTCAGGCTCGAGGGCGAGCTTTTAACTTGAATGCCCAAGAGGCGCAGGTGGACGATAATGTGGTGAACGGTACATTCTTTATTAATAATCAGCCTGCATCTGTTCTTTTTGATTCGGGTGCCGACAAGAGTTTTGTGTCATTGTCTTTTGAGCCATTACTCCGCGTGTCTAGAACAAAACTAGGTAAACCTTTGACAGTAGAAGTTGCTAGTGGTGAACCCATTGTTCTTGATTCTGTTCTTCACAACTGCCAGTTGAACCTTAACGATCATCTTTTTCCTATTAACCTCACACCTATGCAACTTGGAAGCTTCGACGTCATTGTGGGTATGGATTGGTTATCCAAGCATCACGCTGAGATAGTTTGTTCTGAGAAGATTGTTCGTGTGCCGCTTTCGACAGGCGAGATCCTACAGGTTCAAGGTGAGAAACCATCTGGTGGTCTCAAACTCATGTCTTGTTTTAAAGCTCGGAAGTATCTGCGGAAGAACTATGTGGCTTTCTTAGCACATGTTACAGCAAATAAAGGCAAGGGTAAGTCTATTTCAGATATTCCTGTCGTTCGGGATTATTCTGAAGTTTTCCCTGAAGAGTTACCTGGTCTACCTCCAGCACGCCAAGTCGAGTTCCGCATTGATCTCGTACCTGGTGCAAATCCCATTGCCAGAGCTCCATACCGTCTTGCACCATCTGAGATGCAAGAGTTGTCTAAGCAGCTTCAGGAGCTCTCTGACAAAGGTTTTATCCGTCCTAGCTTTTCACCCTGGGGTGCTCCCGTTCTTTTTGTCAAGAAGAAGGATGGATCTTTTAGGATGTGTATCGATTATCGCGAGCTTAACAAGCTTACCATCAAAAATCGATATCCCCTACCGCGCATAGACGATCTCTTTGATCAGTTACAGGGCGCTTCTTATTTTTCGAAGATTGATCTACGTTCTGGATATCATCAACTTCGGGTGCATGAAGAAGATATTCCCAAGACAGCGTTCCGTACTCGTTATGGGCATTATGAATTCACAGTCATGCCATTCGGTTTGACTAATGCTCCTGCTGTTTTCATGGACTTAATGAATAGGGTCTGCAAACCTTATTTGGATCAGTTCGTCATTGTTTTTATTGACGACATCTTGATTTATTCTAAGACGCGAGCTGATCACAAGCAACATCTCCGTCTTACTCTGGAACTCCTAAAGAAAGAGCAACTTTTCGCCAAATTTTCCAAGTGCGAATTTTGGCTTAAAGAAGTTCAATTCTTAGGACATATCATCAACGAACAAGGTATTCATGTAGATCCCTCCAAGATCAGTGCGATCAAGGATTGGGATACGCCTACTACTCCTACTGAAGTTCGTTCTTTTCTTGGTCTAGCGGGTTATTACCGCCGCTTCATTGAGAACTTCTCAAAGATTGCAGTTCCTCTAACTGCTTTAACTCAGAAGAACAAGCCCTTTGATTGGGGATACAAACAAGAGGAAGCTTTTCAAAACTTGAAGCAGAAGCTTTGCGACGCGCCTGTTCTAACTTTGCCTGAAGGCAATGATGATTTCATCGTTTATTGCAATGCATCTAAATTGGGTCTTGGCTGTGTTCTTATGCAAAGGAACAAAGTCATAGCATATGCATCGAGGCAGTTGAAGATACATGAGAAGAACTACACCACTCATGATCTTGAGTTGGGTGCAGTTGTTTTCGCTCTAAAAATCTGGAGACACTATTTGTACGGTACAAAATGTGTGGTTTTCACGGACCACAAAAGTCTTCAGCATATCTTCAACCAGAAAGAACTCAACATGAGACAACGATGTTGGGTTGAGCTTTTAAACGACTATGACTGTGAAATTCGCTACCATCCTGGTAAGGCGAATGTCGTAGCTGATGCATTGAGTCGTAAGGAACGTACTAAGCTTCATTGTGTACGTGTTCAATCTGTTATTCAAGCTCAATCTGATATCCAAGCACGCATTTCTCAGGCTCAACAATCTTGTGTTGCACAAGGTCTGATGGATAAGGAATTTCCCTATCACATAACACCTGATCTGGAACTGAAGGACAATGGATCGTATTACTTCATGGACCGTTTGTGGGTCCCAAGCCAGGATGATCTTCGTACCTTGCTTATGGATGAAGCCCATAAGTCGCGTTATTCTGTTCATCCGGGCTCAGATAAGATGTATAAGGATCTTCGTATTCATTATTGGTGGCCTGGTATGAAGAAAGACATTGCCTTATACGTATCAAAATGCCTTACTTGTCTTAAGGTTAAGGCTGAACATCAGCGTCCTTCTGGTTTATTGGAGCAACCAGAGATCCCGGTTTGGAAATGGGAAAACATTACTATGGATCTCATCACCAAACTTCCACGCACAAAGAAAGGTCATGATGCCATCTGGGTGGTTGTTGATCGTCTTACTAAATCAGCGCATTTCTTGCCAATCCGCGAGGATTTTCCTGCTGACAGACTGGCAAAAATCTATGTGGATGAAATTGTGGCTCGACATGGTGTTCCTTTGAACATCATTTCTGACAGAGATGCTCGTTTCACGTCTCATTTTTGGAGAACCATGCAATCTGCTATGGGGACCCAACTTAATCTGAGCACGGCTTATCATCCGCAAACGGATGGTCAATCTGAAAGAACAATCCAGACTTTGGAGGATATGCTTAGAGCTTGTGTGATCGATTTTGGTGGTAGTTGGGATTCACATCTTAAGTTGATTGAATTCTCCTACAACAACAGTTATCACACCAGCATCAAAATGGCTCCTTTCGAGGCTCTCTATGGTCAAAAATGTCGTTCACCAGTCTGCTGGAATGAGATTGGAGAGGCTCAACTTACTGGACCTGCCCTCATTTTAGAGACTACTGACAAGATCAAGAAAGTTTGTGATAACCTTCAGACAGCTAGAAGCCGTCAAAAGAGTTACGCGGATCCAAAACGCAAACCCTTGGAATTTCAAGTCGGTGATCGAGTATTACTTAAGGTCTCACCTTGGAAAGGTGTGATCAGATTTGGAAAGAAAGGAAAACTTGCACCTAGATACGTTGGACCATTCAAGATCGTCGAAAGAATCGGAAAGGTAGCCTACAGACTTGAGTTACCTCCTGAACTTGGAAATGTTCATCCAACTTTTCACGTGTCCAATCTCAAGAGGTGTTTAGCTAATGAGAACCTCCACGTACCACTTGACGAAATTCGTGTTGGCAAAACACTGAAATTTGTTGAGAAGCCAGTGGAAATCATGGAACGTGAAGTCAAGTGGCTCAAACGCAAGCGCGTTCCTTTGGTCAAAGTTTGCTGGGAAGCTAAACGTGGACCCGAGTTTACTTGGGAACGCGAAGATCAAATGAAGGCGAAATATCCGCATCTTTTCCCACGAGTTTCCTCTAAATAAATTTCGGGACGAAATTTCCACAAGTAGGGGAGACTGTAACATCCGTGCTTGTAATCATTATGAACAGTTCTATTATCAATAAAACAATGTTATTTGATCCCAATGTTAGTTTGGTTGTGTTTTACATTTTTCATGTTTTGACTTTTATTAAATTCCAAACTCTACATCGCTTTCTGGAGAGTTATACGCAAACTGATGCGTAAACGTAATCAGTTTAATGAGACAAACACTCCGGAACATCAGCATATACTTAACATACCTTAAATAACCTTTACATAACTTAGAAATAAGTTTTGAAGGCTTTGGTATGGCAAAAACAAGTTAATTCGACTACAGGGACTAAACTTGACAAACTGCGAAAGTATGCCAATTTGAACTGTGACGAACATTCCTGAACATGACCATAAGTTAAACACACCTTAAATATCCTTTACATAGCTTAGAAATAGGCTTTGACAGGTTCGGTGTGCTAAAATAAACTTTTGGGCCATTCAGGGACTAAAAGTGTCAAAAAGTGCATAAGTTTGCATTTTCGCGCATAACTCACGTTCTGAATACATCCGGACATCCAAAAATTTATGTAAGCACTAAAATATTTTATTTTAGTGTTTGGCATAAGAAAAATTCATTCGTTGCGTCATTTGGATCGTTTTTCGCGCTTGTGCGCATTCCGTCGTAATTAAGCGAACATCGCGTTCGTACGACCAAACGAACTGACATCCGACAAATTTTTGAGCATGTTTCATGTCCACAATGTTTAGGCATCATTTTAGGGCCTTAAATTTGGCTTTACGGGCCTTAGAAGTGTCGGGAATGGCCTTAAACACGTGCAGGGACTGAAACTGTAATTTCTGAAACTTGGTTTCTGATCAAAAGCTCCAGGCGGCCCGCCTGAGCTTTGTCTGATCCTGAAGCGGGCCGCATCAGCACTTCAGATCACCCAAGGGTCAAGTTTCAGCTGATTAAAGCTTTTAAACACCCTCCAAAGGTCAAGTGCCACTTGTTAAACTCCTATGGTGGCCAAAAATCAGTACCACAACATTGTGACAAGTGTACGGGCTAGATCATTCCCTCTTCTCCAAGAAACGATCTTAACGGTTACCCGAAAACTATAAATACCCATTCACCCCCATTGCAAAACCCACTAGAATCTGATCAATTGTGCTCTAAGTTGAAACCTTTGTTTCATACCTGAGCTATTTTGATCTAGATTAGCATTCGGGGACCCTTCGTAAGTATTCTTTCGTTCTTTTATTGCTTTTCGAGTCTTTTCGAGTCTGAAAGTCAAACTTTGTTTGACTTTCTGCGTTGACCAGTTTATGGTCAATGCGAAGTTCGTATGAACTTCGCAACGTGATTGTAATCACGATGGTTATAGTCCTTTGGGACTATGCCTACTGATTACCACGTTGTCTAGGGTCGTAAGGGTAAGCGATCTAATAAATCGCTTATACCTTCGAACCCGACCCATTTGGTCGATCATTAGGATCCGACCAAACACATTAGGTGACCATAGTATATAGGGAATAACCTTCCGAGGTTATACCTTATGATCGCTTCGTTTAAGTAGTTGTATGATAGGTAGTTTATATGCCTTAGGTAAATTACCAAAATACCCCTTTGATGCCAAAATTCGTTTTAAACATATGTAACATAACTTTTGACATCTAAACTGATTTGACAACCATATTAGACATGTTAAGGCATATTTTACTTGTCATAGGACTAGTTAGGCGTTCCGAACGCGTTTCACGCGAACGACGCGTTAAAGTATCATAAGCTACCTAAACGGGTCGTAATGGGTCACAAACACTTAGGTTAAGTTTCGTTTTAGTATGTGGGCTTTGTTAAATCATATTACATGAGTTCTCATACTCATTTGGTTTACGAACCCTCATTCTATCCGATCTTCCGATTTAGGTCCGGTTTATTAACATAGTTACCTATATTAGGTGCCGTTTGATTCCGTGATCTCTAGCATTGCTTGGTGGTTATCTTAGGACTTCTGAGCAGTCTCAAGTGAGTACATAGACCCCTCTTTTACTGTTTTCCAAACTGTTTTGGGGTGAAACACATGTGCCTACTCGTTACTTTCGTGCTTTCCTGTTTTCACATCATATACCTGCTATGTTTGTTAGTACATTATAGTACATGATTTCATTACATTTCATGCTATGTATGTCCATTGTGAGCATACTTAGTACATTGTTTTACATTACATTTCTGCTATGTATGTTAACTGATAGCATGCTAGCACATTGATTTACATGACTTTTCTGCTTTGTATGTTAACTTAGCATACTTAGTGCATTGTTTTCATATAACATGTTCACTTTTGCTATGACATTTGGTTTGCACAAACGAGACTATTATACATTCATTAACATTAGCTACGCCGCTCGGTAGTAAGTACTTGTACCATAGGAGTTGACAAATCCCATTCCTGACATCCCAGGTTTGTTTGGATGTAAGGAATGACTGAATCCGAAAACATTTCTTTTGATAACCTTGACTGAAAGGGTTATCCGACTGTCTCAAGGCTTGAATGTATGCGTTAACTTACCACATAAATGTTTGTATCAATGTAACATGCATTACTTTGCAAAACATAACTTTTTGATATATTCAAAATACTTTGCTTTGTACATTTCTACATTTGGACTATATGGCAATACTTTACTTACAATACATAACATTTGATACACATTACTTGACTACTGTTGGACTTATAAACATTTGACATGGTTTATACAAGGACTTTTGACTATTGGTTTAAACATAGACTTTATACATTGGTGGTTTGTTTAAGTGATTTAAGTAACGAGGCGTGTGTAATATGATACAAGCATGGTGGATACGCCGCTAGTACTTCCTATATATAAGTGTTTGTATGATATTACATATCGTAGCGTTATTTGAATCATTTCAGTTTGAGACATATAACATTTTATACAAATAACATACTTTTCACAAGACATTGATTTACAAAACAACTTATCTTATACAAACTCATTTTTTTTACTTGGTTATTTATTTAACCATACATTATTCTCTTATTTATACATATCATCTGAACTTATTGTTTTTCAAGCGATTTACAAAACAAATCAAAGTACAAGGTTCATGACTAAACATTTTCTTAAACTGAAGTCGTGAATCTTATTTTCACAAAACCTATGTATCTCACAGGCATTTTTATGCTGACGTACCTATTTTCACATGTGTTTTCAGGAGCTTTTCCATAGGATGATGATCGTGACACTAGGGCGGACCTGTGCCTTAGAGACTTAAAAATGGAGATAGACTTTGTTTAATTATGTTATAAACTCTTTATTTACTGTTTAAGACAATGTAACTCGTATGTTGATAAATAAAATACAACTTTGAATGCCATGGTTATGAAACAATTAATTCTGTTACAACACTCCCCGACGTTTTCCGCCACTTCTTGAATGCTATACGTGGTCGGGTGTGACACACTTGGAGGCTTGGCGAAGACACTCATATCCCACAATCGAAACGACTCACCAAAATAGGGGTGATTCCCACATTTGGTGATGACTTTCATTCAGCTATACTTAATATCTTGTATGAAATTTACCCTCAAGTTAGGACTGACATCCATATCTTGATGGAAATTTCCACTTCATATTCTAGTGGACCCTTATCGTTTGATAAGTACCAACCTCACTAGGGCACGATGTTACCAAGTTAGGGGTGAAACCCGCATCTTGATAACTAGTCCCACTCTTCGATTTTCAATCTAGCCAAAGTTTCGATTTCCCAATCAACTAGGGACGTGTAGTAACTGGAAGGATAAATACCGTTAATCGCTCCTCGACGAGAGTATTTGTCGATTAGACTAAATCACGTTTCCCTAACTCGAAAGGATTTCGATTTACTTTGGAATAGTCTTAGTTACATTCCGTGACAATCCAATTTTTACGTTAAACCTCTTTTATGCTATCTCAATTTCAATGTGTTTTACATTTGTACGTTATTTCATTTCGACGTTGGAGACACGAATCGCACTATCCTCGCAATCTAAAACAATAATAATCTCTCATGAACAAATTAAATTTACAATGCTTTCATTATTCTTGTTACACTATGTGAAATTCTTGTTATGCTATGTGAAATTATTTGAACATTATGTACTATGTGATGCATTCATGAAAACAAATTTCTTTAAACAAAACATGATGATCAAGTCTCATCCACTCCATTATTTTAAATCACTAGATGTCTTCCAGCCGTCTTTCAAACTCGACCAAGAGGTCTAAGACCGGTTCCAAGAAGAAGATGTTAGCATTCATGGCTACTCAGATGGCACGTGTAATTCCCGAAATTGTCAGCAAGATCAACACAACCTCTACCCCTAACTCCTCAGTCGACTCTAAGGCTGACCAACCCAAGCCTGTTTCCTTTAACTTCAAGCACTTCTCAGCCTGTAACCCAAAACCCATCACTGGAAATGATGGTGTGACAGCGATGCTTGAGTGGTTTGGCAGCATTGAGGTTACATTTATTAACAGTGAATGCCCTGAAACATATTAGTAACTTGTATGTGTTATTCATGTTGGATATGAGCACGTTTAAACATTTTATTATTATGCTATGTATCCAAACTTGTATGCTCGCCAACATTATTGTTGATCATTATTTTAATACATGTTGCAGGTTGATTAGACGAAGTGGTGAACAAATCACGTTAGGATGGACATAGAAACACGATTAATAATAATTAATTAATTACCATGTTCTGCTTTAATTTGTCTTTGTTTGGAACAATGTATTTACTTTAGTCATTTATGAAATTTTGATTTAATTATATTGTCACAATTAGTGTTATGATGCTTTGAACGATTTGTTTTCGTCTCACTCCGATGTTTCCGCCATCGGTTGGGGTGTGACAGGCATGCTAGCCCAACACCTCAACTTCAAATGATCATCAGTATCTACATAACTATCATCCATGATCCACCGTGACTTCACCTTCGATCCTAACCCTTTCGATGAAATATTCCCAAATTCTTCCTTCATTTCCTGAATCATAGTTTTGAAAGACATTTGTAGCTTCAATTTTAATCACACAACAAACGGTTGACCTTCTTAATTGACCACATAAACACATATATTCAACAAACTCAGGCCTCAAAAAAGAAGATTGATCTAGTTCACCTGATATTATGATAAATCATACGTGTAGCAAAACAAAACAAAACAAAACATCAGCACCGGTATAAACCATAGAACATATTGAGAAATAAATGAGAATGGAAATGAAATTAGGGTTATGGTGGAGAAGATTATTAAATTAATGATGGGAATTTTGACTGGACGGAATCAACAGGTTTTAAAATGGTTTGTTAAATGTCCGAAAGTTTGATGATGAAGATTTTATGAAGATGAAGAGGCAACGGGGTGAAGAAGGGGCAACGGGGTAATGATTTGAATGGGTGAAGAAGGGGCGGCGGTGATGGTGGTGGTTGTGGAGAGATTTGATGATGAAAATGAAGATTTTATGAAGATGAAGAAGGTTGGGAGATCTGGATGAAATGGTGGGTTTTTATTATCTTGAGTAAATTAGATATTTTTTTATTTTTTCAATATAAAAAAAAGAATGGATCAAAATGGCAATTTGAAAAATTTTAATTGAAAATCCCAAAAATACCCCTGGTTAAAAATGGGGTTTTTGGATGGAGTTAGACAATGTGATCAAAATGGCAACAAAAGGGAAAAGTCAGGAACCCAGAGGAGAAAAAAACTATTTGGAGAAAAAAACTATTTGGAGAAAAAAACTATTTGGACTAAAATGGCAAGTTTAGACAAACCTCAGGGACTAAAATGACAATTTACTCAACTAGCAAATTTGAAATATCCCTTATTATTTATATATTTTTTTGGAACAACGAATATTATTGAGGCACGACTAGCAAGAAGCTAGGTGGTAAAACATAAAAAAGATTTTACATAAACAATATAGTGATTTTTATCCATTTTATCCAATTGAGTTTGCTCTAACTAGTTCTAAGCGAATACCATATGAAAAAAAAATGAACCACCTTGTCGAACAGAAGCCCAATAGTATACTTTTTATTCGAAAATGCTACCTCGTTCCTTAATCTCCAGATATTCCACCACGAAGTAAAGATCTCCGCCAGCAAAGGTCGTTTGGATCCGAAAAACCGGACATTGGTCATCCAACCGGCGAGAGTGTCACACCCCAACCGATAGCGGAAACATCAGAGTGAGACGAAAACGAGATTGCTCATTACTCATAACACTAAATTGCGATAAGTATTTAATAAATTTCATTCCATTGTGAAAAGAATCAATTAAATTGTTTAAAATCAAATACAACAAATTGAAATGAAAGAATTACATTACAACAAGTATATATAAACTCAAAGATGTTTTTCTAGGCATCCTACTAAGTTTTGTGCATCAACAACATCATCATAAACCTGCAACATGTTTTAAAAGAATAGTTCAATACAAAAGTATTGGCGAGTACACAAGTTTTAGATACATAGCGTAAGTATAAAAGAGTTTCTCAATCCAACATGACAATTTTGCATACAAGGTTGAACTAGCATGCATAACTAAAAGTCAAACCCGAGTGTCCACAAGAATAATGTGCATCCCTCGCCACCAAAGTGAATGAGACCGTTATGTATAATAATGTGCATCTCTTGACACCTAAGTAATCGAGACCGTAAAATGTTAACTTAACAATACCCCGTCGGGTGGTGTGCTACTACTATAACGCTATATTGTTAAGGTGGACTAGCTAAGTAAATGACAAATAGAGTGTATGTATGTATTCTAGCATAACAACCTAAGCATAACAAATAGCATGTGTGGTGGATTGAGTGATTGAATATGTTTGTGTGAATTGTGTATTTTAATAAGTAAAACATTTTACACCCAAAAGTGCGTTAAAGCGTAAAAAGGGTCAAGTGTACTCACAGTATTGCACATGCTTTCCGATTATCCGTGAGTGACGAGTTGTTTGTGAATAAGGATTCAATGGTAAGGTTACATGATGTTTAGTGTCACACCCCCAAAATACCACCTAGGGAAAGTCCCAGTTAGGCGTGTGACGTACCAACAACGAGCCACTAATTACCTTGAACCCATACAAGTTTCAAAATAAAATCCTCAATTTTTAATGAAAAATACCATTAACGAGTTTAAATGAAAACCACATGTTCAGCGGAAGCAAATAGTAAACCAAAGTTAATTGTTCCAAACCAATGTATAGTATTAATAGTTTAAACATATGGATCCCTCCAGTCGACCCATGACCACTCCAGCTATTCCAGACAGCAGGTTCCAATCCAAGACATCTAACGACCTGCGAGCATGCAACAAGTGTATCAGACAAAGCTGGCGAGTTCACAGTTTAAGAAAACGTTTTGTTACCAGTTGTATGTAAAACAGTTCACTGACAAATGCAAGTAATATTGTTAATATCTCAATTCCGAACAAGACGGCTCCTGATGTACATGACTGCCCTATCCCACGTACTCCTATCTAGTACTGGGCCCGACTGGGTCATTAGTTCACATCCGTCCTATCCAGGAGCGGTGTGAGGGTGCCAAACCTAAGTAGCGCTACCAACTAATACCCGAATAAGGGACTTACAAAAATGATAGGTGAGAATATTAACCAATATACCCGTTTTTACCCAAACCACTGACTGTCCCCAACCACTGGGACGCATGCTCGAATGTAGTGAACTCACCTTGGTTTGCTCGGTAAGATTAATTACTTGTTATCAATTGATCAAGCACGTCCTAGCATAGTGTATCAATACAATCAGTTTCGTATTCGCATTGAGCCACATACTTTTATCACATATTACACAAGTTGCCATCAAGGATTATGCACATAATGATACGCATTATAACAGTTAACTACGTCATACATTAGCTAAGTTATTACTGTTTATCCACATAACAGATTTTCGCACCACACACAAGCTAACTTCCCAAGCCCAAGTTCCAACTACCCTTAACAAATTATAGTGTGGGGGTGCGGCCCACTTAGCTCATATCGGCCCAAGGTGTAATTGTGTGATCCGATTAATCTATTGTTTAGTTCTTAATACCCATTCTCTTCTCATAATCCCAACCGCTCAGTTTTATTTATTTTCTATGTACACATCATCAAAGAATGGCATTAACATAACACACCCTCATGATTTGAACCGAATTGACTAAAACAATCACATCATAATATTACTAACCGTCATTACTGATTCACGCATTAACAAAACATCAGTATTTTCATTGCAGTCTTTATGTATTAATCACTAACCAATCATAATCATTAGTCACAAGCACCTCCTAAACATAATGGCAACTTATCCCTCGTAACTCACATAAACCTAAGACATCATCATGTGATTGTCAACTTTAGGTTGACATAATATTCAATCCTTTTTACACTTTCTGACAACATTATCATTGTACCATACTGTTTGATTATCTCAATCACATGGAGCCGCCATTTTATTTATTTATTTATTTATTTAAGGCATCATCATTATTAGGCCATATGCCTTCAATTTCATTGGACCTTAAAGACTACTGATATATATCAACTTGGTTATTTGTGTGAATTCAATGGATCACTATAATTTGACCAAGCAGTTCGAGATATCAAACAATCACATATTGTCAGCATATCAATGTTTAATCTGACCATTTATAATCACCAATTGTCAACATATAACATATGACTTTTACTAGTTCCTTATCTATCAACATATAGTGTGTGATCATTCATCATCGCATAATATCATCATACAATCTCTATATGTCATAGTGCAAACACAATCCTGATCAATCAAGAATCAACATCACATAACAACAAAAGCCGAGAACAATCGTACTAACCGGAGGTTCCATCGAACAGACAAATGCTTCAAAGGGGGGAGGAGGTCTACTGCCGCACACACTTGGGGGGTAGGGTTTTGGTTGTGTTTGATTTATCAAGTTACGTACCTAAATGTGTGTGTATATATTCTAAGGTTGTTAGCCGGCCCCAACCCATGATTTATTTGGACTCCGGCCCAACATAGATTAAATGTACGAAGGTGGAGTATTTGGGTTTCGGTGTGCGTATATATATATAACGACTCACATAGGCCGGCCCAATATATAAACCTTGATTGGGCTAGAACAGTTCAGCCCGGGGTTAACCCGTGTGTGTGTTTCGAGTGGGTTTGTGGCCCAATATGCCTCGTGCAGCTCGCGGCCCAAACAGGTTAGTCCCCTAAATTGACTAAACGACACCTAGAAACGTTTAACGATTCCTTGCAGTTAATCAGTCAAACTCACGTACACATACTCAAGCACGTTATACATTTAGCAATTACGTTACAGTCAAAAGTGTTTATTAATTTGCATCATCGCAAGAGACCTGAAGAAGAGATAATAAGAAAACAGGATCACGTGACCTTAGAAGTTCGGGTTGTCACATCATCCCCAACTTGAAAGAAATTTCGTCCCGAAATTTAATAAGTGAGCACAGGGGAGTGAAGTGATAACCAAGATGGCTGCAGATTTTTCCTCATGTGCCACATCATCCCCAACTTGAAACGGAATTTCGTCCCGAAATTCTCCCGCAGTACCAGAATTAGATTGATTATTAGGGAAAAAGTTGAGGATACTTGAGTTTCGTCTAATCCTCCCGCTCCCACGTGAACTCCGGTCCACGCCTTGAGTTCCAACGAACTCTTGCAATCGGGATTCAACCATGCTAACGAATCTTGATATTTTAGTCTATGATTTCAGTAGATCCCTCAACAACTACAACATGTTATTAACTTCAGACTCGACTAAGGGTAGCACGAGCATTTCATCGAGCAAACATTGCCTTAGATTCGAGACATAGATGATGTCATACACGTTATCTAGTTCGTCAGGTAACTCGAGTTTGTAGGCGGCGTGACCAATTCTTTCCCGAATTCCGAATAACTCACCATAACGTAAATTAAGTTTGCCACGTTTCCCAAGCGTACCACACCCTCCCAGGGTGAGATTTTTAACATGATACGACCATCTACAGCGAACTCCCAGTGTTTCCTAAGCTTATCGTCCTTCCTGACAGTCACTCGACGTCGCCAACCAATTTCCAATCCAAGCAATCTTCCCAAGAATTTCGAGTACAAGTCCTGGACCCGTGTTTAGGTGGTCATCCACCTCAATCCACGAAGAGGTTGGCATTATCATCCAAACAATACCCCAAATAGGGCTGTTCGAATACTAGAAGGGTAACAGCTACGGCAGAACTCAGACAAAAGTATACGTCCTTTCAATTTACACCAAGTTAATCTCACACATGCTCGCAGTGTGTCTTCGAGTGTCAGGGGGGGTTTGTTTACTCAAACCGTCGTCCTATGATGATAAGTAATGCTCATGTCTATACGTGGGTCAAGGATGTTGTGTATCGCTTGTCATAAATCGGGTATAGCTTAAAATAGGAGGTCATAGGAGTTGGCACTTCGTGCCTATAAACCGCCTCCCTCAGATGAACATTCGCAAGCTGTGAAGGCTCATCAGTTCCTTGCTTGTAAGCAAGTGGGTTAGTAACGTGAGACAGCCAAGGATCACCTAGGTAATATTGTTTCCGCTTTGAGGTGTAAGTAATCTAGTGACAGAATCCATGTCCATCTGTTCTCATTCCATATAGATGTTTCTAGTTGTTGATACTTCACCTTGACTTTCCCACAAGTCAATCTTCAATTGCATATACGCATAGCTAGGTGGGCCTTCATGCCCGATTACCAGTGCAAGATGTAGGGATCCTAATATCTCTCATCATAATCCAGACGAGTAGAATGTTGAGGCCGGTGTGCTTTGTTCAACACAAGTTTCCCCCAGTTGCCGTGCAATGAGACCCATCTCCGTTCCATGAGGTAGCGAATATCGTCCGGCCTGTCAATGGTTGCCTTTCCATGCCCCACAGAGGTTTAACTTGCAGATTCTGTTCCTTTCAGTTCTCCATTTTGAACAGAGCGAGTCTGATCGAGTAAGTTCGAGTCGATAATGAGTTGCAAAGCTCGTGCGCGTTCAAGTTTCACAGTCGTAATCATCCAAAAGTTCCATCCAGCGATGCTACTACATGTTTAGCTCTTCTGATCATAGGTACACGGGAGGCCCTTGTGATCGGTCTAAGTAACACATTTGGTACCGTCCAAGTAATGCCTCCAATTTTAACTCCAAAGACTACGGTTTCCACCGCAGGTCGTGACTCGTGTAGTTCTTCCTGTAAATCCACCACATGGGCCATATCCTTCTCATGTTGCATCGATGTGTAATTGGGACTTCGATTCGAACTATCATAGTATACCACTAGATCACCCGTGCCCTCGGGTAAAGACGATACTCGGTACATTGTGGTGTTGAGTTTCAAAAGCTTGAAGAGACGTTCTCCTATTCCGTCTCCCACGGATACACAGTATATTGATGAGTTAAAGAGGTTAGAGCTACACAATCTTTGAAAATCCTGCGATGAATCCGCGATGGTATTTTGTGAAACCAAGGGTCTGCCATACCCTCAAAGGGATCCTTGATGTCGATCAGGTTCTAACAGAATGGATATTAGCGAGATCCACGTGTATTCCCTCTTCGTTGGCTACGCGACCAAAAAGCGTATGTACCTCTAGAATCCAGAAGTTACTCCCAACGAGACTTCGCGTGTAGTGGCTCCTCCTACGGAAGTTCTAAAATAGGATGCAAATGCCGCCCATGGTGTTCCTTCCTCATGGAAATGATTCAAGCCGTCCTCCAGGAACACGGTCGATTCATGTGATCCATAAAGCTGCCGATGTGTTGTCTATCCCAAATGGTCATGGAATAATTCCTCCTGTGTCTCCTGGAAATGGCCGTGTTGCATCCAATATACCGTTTTTAGTAACGTCCTCCCCTTGGACTCCCATCTGATGTTAGTTCGTTCGGTAATCAGTCTTCGAATAGGGGCTTGACCCTTGCAACTGGTCAACAGGTTGTCAACACATGATTGAAACAAACGGTTCTGGACTATCACCTTGAGAAGTTCTCAATAGTCAATACACATATAAAAAGGCCCACTTTCCCTAATATGACTGGGGCTCCCCCAAGGCGAAGGAATAGGTCCAACCACACTCCTGTCCAACAGTTCCTGTAATTGATATGACAGTTCCTGCGACCCTCCTGGTGCAAAACGGTGAAGAGTACGAGTAATCAAGGCTGCCTCTGGTGTGAGATCAAACTGAGATTCTACCTAACAGTTGTGAAAGTAACCTTGAAAGTTCCTTGGGCAGTACACCGGGATAAATCTCGAACAATTGGTGGATCCTCGATCCCCTTTTTCCTTAGCTTCACGTCGGTAATGGATGTTATCGTAACAGGGTAATCCCTCCGTGGACACTTCTGGGCCCTCATTGCTGGAATGATGCTAATCTCTACATTATTCGGACACCTTAGAGCAGGCAAACACTAACTACTGAGTCAAAACCATCAAGGATAGTAGTAGGAAGGTCGATGTCGTACACTTGTCCCACAAGGTCGATTTTGCATTCCAACAAACATATGAGGTTTCAATTGACTTGCCATCAGTCGATTCCACAACAGGTTGGTTTCAAGAAGCATCAGGGTTAAACGAAACAAGAACGAGGCGTTTAGTTACCAAGAATGTGCAGGCCACCGTGTTGCTATAATCCTGGCATCGCTCATGCCAATCCTAAATGCCCTTCCACGAACCTCATTTCCAGTGTTGTTGTTCTCGTTACAAGAATTTCCAATTCTACCGTCGTTCCCTCGGTTGTTGTCGTCTTGTTCCAACAGCAGCCAATCCACGTCGTAGGCATCTCCATCTCTATGCTGTAGGCTACCATTACGAGCCCCTTGATGTTACCATGACTGTTGCCTCTGATGTCATTACTTGAAACGAAGCCTTACGATCTTTCTCTAACCAAGTCCATCTGCTCACCTTCTGTGCCACGTACTAACGTGCTACTTACTGTGCCGGTAGTCTCACCTTTCACACTATAATTAGTTGTCATTGCATATATCCTGGTTGATTCGTAAGGATTTGATTGAAGTCAATTCGTTGGTGTTCGTTGCCGGTAATCAGGGTCGTCCGAATACTGAAGTCGGCAATATACTATGCTCATCCTCTTGTCCATTGACCCGGCAAGTTGATTGAGTATTACACGGTATGTTGCGAGAGTGTTACAGGAGTGATCACACTTCGGGTTCTAATACGTCAGTACATTGAGTTCCAGCAGAGAAAGATGAGTGAAAAGGAGTATGGATTAATCATTAACGTTGCGACATCCAACCCAGGGACGTTCGTACAAGCACCTAGCATTCTACACGGTTCGCTAGGCGTTCAGATGAGTGTTCAGGTGATACTCGATAGCATCGAGATTTCGTAAGAATTCAGAAGGGAGTGAGAAGATCACGCTCAAATAGGAGACAATCACTGCTACGACTCCTAAAGATTTGTTATGTTTCACACTATTCGAATACGGAACAGAACCCCTTTTCCACTTGTTAAGGCTCACTGGGACTCGCATGCACCCCACATTATTATTATGTGTGCACCCACAATAATATTGTGATTTGCATGCTCATCTCAGCTCCTCCTAACTCATGTCAAATGATTCCACAAACTTGAGTAGCAATCAAAGAGCATCACGAAACGTAAGTCATGAATGTTTAGGGAAATGCCACCCTATCAGTCACATAACACATGCAAGTAATACATGAATTCATACTGTTATTCTAAACGTGCAATCACATACAATATCATATGTAAGCGTTCACTAGTTATGCAGTACCATGAGTATATGAGAGACGAACCTTGCAATCTGGAACTGAGTGTCATGGTCGTATTCAGAACTTGTTCGGTTATAGTCTGGTTTTATAAAAGCGTTTTAAAACCAAGTTCACTATAACCAGTGGCTCTGATACCAAACTGTCACACCCCCAAAATACCACCTAGGGAAAGTCCCAGTTAGGCGTGTGACGTACCAACAACGAGCCACTAATTACCTTGAACCCATACAAGTTTCAAAATAAAATCCTCAATTTTTAATGAAAAATACCATTAACGAGTTTAAATGAAAACCACATGTTCAGCGGAAGCAAATAGTAAACCAAAGTTAATTGTTCCAAACCAATGTATAGTATTAATAGTTTAAACATATGGATCCCTCCAGTCGACCCATGACCACTCCAGCTATTCCAGACAGCAGGTTCCAATCCAAGACATCTAACGACCTGCGAGCATGCAACAAGTGTATCAGACAAAGCTGGCGAGTTCACAGTTTAAGAAAACGTTTTGTTACCAGTTGTATGTAAAACAGTTCACTGACAAATGCAAGTAATATTGTTAATATCTCAATTCCGAACAAGACGGCTCCTGATGTACATGACTGCCCTATCCCACGTACTCCTATCTAGTACTGGGCCCGACTGGGTCATTAGTTCACATCCGTCCTATCCAGGAGCGGTGTGAGGGTGCCAAACCTAAGTAGCGCTACCAACTAATACTCGAATAAGGGACTTACAAAAATGATAGGTGAGAATATTAACCAATATACCCGTTTTTACCCAAACCACTGACTGTCCCCAACCACTGGGACGCATGCTCGAATGTAGTGAACTCACCTTGGTTTGCTCGGTAAGATTAATTACTTGTTATCAATTGATCAAGCACGTCCTAGCATAGTGTATCAATACAATCAGTTTCGTATTCGCATTGAGCCACATACTTTTATCACATATTACACAAGTTGCCATCAAGGATTATGCACATAATGATACGCATTATAACAGTTAACTACGTCATACATTAGCCAAGTTATTACTGTTTATCCACATAACAGATTTTCGCACCACACACAAGCTAACTTCCCAAGCCCAAGTTCTAACTACCCTTAACAAATTATAGTGTGGGGGTGCGGCCCACTTAGCTCATATCGGCCCAAGGTGTAATTGTGTGATCCGATTAATCTATTGTTTAGTTCTTAATACCCATTCTCTTCTCATAATCCCAACCGCTCAGTTTTATTTATTTTCTATGTACACATCATCAAAGAATGGCATTAACATAACACACCCTCATGATTTGAACCGAATTGACTAAAACAATCACATCATAATATTACTAACCGTCATTACTGATTCACGCATTAACAAAACATCAGTATTTTCATTGCAGTCTTTATGTATTAATCACTAACCAATCATAATCATTAGTCACAAGCACCTCCTAAACATAATGGCAACTTATCCCTCGTAACTCACATAAACCTAAGACATCATCATGTGATTGTCAACTTTAGGTTGACATAATATTCAATCCTTTTTACACTTTCTGACAACATTATCATTGTACCATACTGTTTGATTATCTCAATCACATGGAGCCGCCATTTTATTTATTTATTTATTTATTTAAGGCATCATCATTATTAGGCCATATGCCTTCAATTTCATTGGACCTTAAAGACTACTGATATATATCAACTTGGTTATTTGTGTGAATTCAATGGATCACTATAATTTGACCAAGCAGTTCGAGATATCAAACAATCACATATTGTCAGCATATCAATGTTTAATCTGACCATTTATAATCACCAATTGTCAACATATAACATATGACTTTTACTAGTTCCTTATCTATCAACATATAGTGTGTGATCATTCATCATCGCATAATATCATCATACAATCTCTATATGTCATAGTGCAAACACAATCCTGATCAATCAAGAATCAACATCACATAACAACAAAAGCCGAGAACAATCGTACTAACCGGAGGTTCCATCGAACAGACAAATGCTTCAAAGGGGGGAGGAGGTCTACTGCCGCACACACTTGGGGGGTAGGGTTTTGGTTGTGTTTGATTTATCAAGTTACGTACCTAAATGTGTGTGTATATATTCTAAGGTTGTTAGCCGGCCCCAACCCATGATTTATTTGGACTCCGGCCCAACATAGATTAAATGTACGAAGGTGGAGTATTTGGGTTTCGGTGTGCGTATATATATATAACGACTCACATAGGCCGGCCCAATATATAAACCTTGATTGGGCTAGAACAGTTCAGCCCGGGGTTAACCCGTGTGTGTGTTTCGAGTGGGTTTGTGGCCCAATATGCCTCGTGCAGCTCGCGGCCCAAACAGGTTAGTCCCCTAAATTGACTAAACGACACCTAGAAACGTTTAACGATTCCTTGCAGTTAATCAGTCAAACTCACGTACACATACTCAAGCACGTTATACATTTAGCAATTACGTTACAGTCAAAAGTGTTTATTAATTTGCATCATCGCAAGAGACCTGAAGAAGAGATAATAAGAAAACAGGATCACGTGACCTTAGAAGTTCGGGTTGTCACATTTAGGAAGTGGTAAGATTCGGGATTTAGAATTTAACGTATCAAAAGTATGTATATAAAGTATTATCTAGTTCCAAGTACTCGTTTATGACACTATGCTATGTGTGGTTTCATGGGTCCCAAATTGCCCATTAGAATCAATAACAAGTGACTTAGAATCTTAGATATGATAGCCTAAGTTTGTGACGAATAATCATGACTTGATTACTATCACAAAATCAGCCATGTTCTTATATATATATATATATATATATATATATATGTATGTATGTATGTATGTATGTATGTATTTATATAGTTATGACATCTTCCTAAAACTAAGTCCAATCATAGATAACATGTGGTATCATGTATGTCAAGCTTAGAGGTTGAAACTTCATTATGATTCACCACTACACAAACCATCACAAGGATGGTTCGGAGGGTCATGAATGACAAGAAATAAATCTAACTATCATAAGCTCAAGTGACCAAGTACTCTCTAACCCGGGTGTGCCAACAAATCATGAAAAGAATTAACTAAGTGGGGGAGGCTAGACGGGGCTAAGGTACTTTGATACTAGTAAATCACTTGAGTGTTTATACACAAGGCTCAAAATGAAGGAGTGGAACTTGTGTTGGAAAGCCCAAGCTCCCATTGTTCACACTTAACAAGTCACAAGTTCATCATATGAACGATGATGACTTGTGCTTGCTTTCATCACTTGATTTTGTTATGTATAAACATAAATATAAAGAGTTGTTGAACTCATAACTTTGATGAAAATCACCTCAAAAAATTAGAAAATTTGAAAATTCCAAAAACATTGAAAAATGCAAAAAAAAAAAATGAGTTTTGTTGTGAAAAAGAGGAAATGATAGTAGATCAGTTAGACTGTCACAGCATGCTAAAGAAATGGGAAGATAAAATGTGATAAACGGTTTCACTAAAGATGTGACGGTAGGCTCAGCTAGACTAGTAGATTTGCGATAACGATACAAACTTAAATGAAAAAGCCTAGTTCTAGTGGGAAACATGGTCGAAAGCATAGTACTTATTTTTGTCCTTCTTGATTGTGTGCCTACTCAGTAATCGCTGATTGTCGAAAGACATAAAACTGGTTAAGTCTGTGAACTTTCACAACTTTGCTGAAAAGTCGCTGTGATTGTGCATTTTATTTTGCAAAGATTTAAACTTGTTTTATTTCTTTATTTTGTTTAAGCATTGGACATCCTCTGCGTATACGTGAGTATCAACCTGGATGTTATTGCCTAAATGTTCTGCTTTATTTTCTTTGGTGTTTCGTTTAAGCTTTGGACCACCTCTGCGTATACGGAAGTATCGACCTGGTGGTTAAAGCCTAAACAACTTCAACTTGTTTTATTTTTCTTATTTTGTTTAAACATTGGACTTTCTCTGCGTATACGGAAGTATCAACCTGATTGTTAATGTTTAAACATTCTGTTTTGTGTTCGCACAAATCACAGTTGATAAAAGTTTAAAGGCATTACTTGAGTCAGTGTATTGCATGATGAGGGGATATGCTGAGATCGTGGGGTCCATAAGAATTTAGTGCAAAATTAATATACCTTAACGTATCGGTAAGCATTTCGAAAGTTTTTAGATTGAGTTTAAGTGGACAACAATATCGTCAATCAATGTGAATCGTTTAGAACTGAAAATGTTTAAAGCTTAACGGTGCTAGTGATTGGTCACATAAACTGATATGATCCTCTTACACAAACTCACAAAAATATTGTTTGTAAATATTTCTTTATTACATTCCTTTATTTCAAAAATCCAAAAAGATTTTCGGAGTGTTTTAGCATAAACTTTTGAAAAAATACAAAAAGATTTTCGACAACTGATGTTGGAGAGCTGATATTCAAAATTTCAAGTGCTGAACATGATGAACAGGGTTGGGAGTGAGTGCTTAAATGAAAGAATTTATTTTGAGAAAGAAAGTTTGATTAGTTAATCGAGATCATTAATTTGAACTTGATGTAACTATTACTAGTAAGTTTTTCTTATTGATTTAAGTAAAAACTTATATTTTGTTGAGAATTATGTAGGTGATGAGCTGAACAGAATTAAAGCCAGTGTTTGATCTCAAGGTGATAGCTAATTCCAGACAGCGATCCCATCATGATGAAAGGGGGAGTCTGACGAGGTTAGAGCCAAAGAGAAGATACTGGTACATGATAAGAAAGAAAGAAGACCGATCAAGATTGAAGAGTCGTCATGTTAAAGATTCTCACTGAAGATTCCGTCAACATTCAAGGGGGAGTCTGTTGGTGCAGTTGTCTGTCGACTTCATCTTCGTTCGAGTCTCAGATTGTGAAAGAGCCCGAAGATCGGTAAAGACTGAAGAATGAGAAGACTCGATACTTCAGACTCGTCAACATCCGAGGGAGAGTCTCTTAGTGCATCCGTCTGTCGACTTCGTCTTGTATCGAGTCTTATACTAGAATTGTTAGATCAGGACGCGTTGTACGAGAAATAGGGTAGGATTTATGTGTGATTGAGCTAATTTCGTTTGAACATGACAGGTGACACTTTCAAACGAAATTAAGATGTTTAATTTCGTTTGAAGGACACCATGTCACCTTCAAACGAAATCAGGTCCCCTATAAATATCCTACATACGAAATCAGTTGTAACATTCTTGTTTCTGATGCCGAGGTGCTGTCGAAGTGCCTCTGTGCTGTAATCGTTTCAGATATCAATAAACAAGATAGTTAACAGTGAATACAAGCTAAACAAAGACAGAATCAATGAATTCCGCCTCTGATCCTGTCTGAGCACTCTTCTGATCGACTCGTTAGGTCGTTTAACGATCCTACAGTTAAAGTGCTAGATTATATAATTTAGTGTTCTTTATGTACCCTTTTGTGACACTTTTAATTCCCGACACTTAGGAAAGCATACAGGACCATTTAAGCATATTTCTGCATGAAATTAGATTGTTTAAATGCTGATTTTTGCTGAATTTTGCTGAATTCAGCACTTTGGGTGAGTTTTAGGCACTTTCCGGCACTTAAACTATCACTTAGAAAGGCAGTTTTGGTATCCTTACTTTCCTACACACTATACTAGTGCAGTACTTAGTTTCTGGCCTATACTGGGTCTCAAAAACACTGTCTGTCTATGTGTTGTGTTCTGTTAGCATTTTGCTGATTTATCCGCTCACCGTGCTAACTGTACTTAATGCATTCTCTATGCCAATATGCTTGCATGCAGTAATGAAATGACATTATGCAATAAGTGATGCACAAGTAAATATAATGCAGTAATCAGAAAGCAGTTAATTCCAAATTTAGCACAGTCATTAAGCACTAATCATGATTAATTAATTGTACTGATACCTGGATTTTTGACTATTGTCACAAAAGTTATGCTTAAAGTATCTCCGTGGAAGGGGGTTACTCGGTTCAAAAAAAGAGGGAAGTTAAGCCCGAGGTTTATTGGGCCATTTAGAATCATCAAACGAGTTGGTAAAGTCGCATACCGTCTGGAACTACCTGAGGAATTGAGTGGAATTGATAGCACGTTCCACGTATCACATCTCCGAAAGTGTTTAGCCGAAGAGACGGCTTACATCCACTACGACGACATCGAAGTGGATAATAGCTTTAGTTATGCGGTAAGACCGATTGAATTCCAAGTTTGAAAAGTTAAAAGTTTACGAAACAAGAAAATTAACCAAGTAAAGGTCAAATGGGAGCATAGAAAGGGTTCGGATACTACATGGGAATCCGAAGAGAAGATGCGACGTCTCTACCCAACATTATTCGGTACGTATTCCGGTTTCGAGGACGAAACCCCTTTTAAGGGGGCTGGACTTGTAACACCCCGAAAATATAATCTGTTATTATGATTTCAGTTGTGGCAATAAACAAAATAAACTAACTAGGAATAAAAATAACCTAGTTAGTTAAAAATCTTGTAGTAATATGGGAGTTAATTAAAAACACCTAAAATAAAATAAAACTAATAGTTGAGGGGCTAAAGGTGTTAAAAAATTAAACTAGTTTATTAAAAACAAAAATTAAAATCCCAAACACACACTTGTGTGTTTGTCTGGATCGATCAAAACACAGGGGGGCGACCAAACTCTCCATCAAACCCTAGTTCATACAAATTGATCAAATTGAAGTCTCAAATCAGTTCCAAATCGAAATCCAAGCAAATTTCATTGTATGATTCCATCTTGAACTCTAGATGAACATATGAGATTCGAGATTTGAGCTTGCATGATCGTTGTTTGGGTGAATTTGGGATGCAATCATGTCTAGGAATAAACCCTAGCCATTGGTTTGTTGAGTTGTGTTCATCATTATGAAAATTCATAATCACCAATATAGGTTTTTAGTGGGTTTGTAGAAATATGTTAAACACTAGGATTATGATTGTCACCCTAGTGTATTTTGAGCTCTATGAAGTAAATTCAGAATGTTGATGTGAAATTTGACATGAACTTGCCTAATTGATGTTTAATCTTGTCTAAATAATTAGTCATGAACTTGATTGTAAATTGTATGAAATTATGCCCTTTAGGTGCTTGTAGAAATGCCTAAAAGAAAGTTAAATGTTGGAAATTTGAACTAAAACACATACTTGTATATTATGGCGAACTATGTGTTATGTGTTATGAAAAGAGTTCTAAACGATTCGTGGTTGAACTCTATAGGCAAGGAAACCGGAACGTCGAGCGGACAAGCCGGTGGTGATACGCGTTCGAAGGGAGCTCTTTGAAGGTATGTAACCTTGTTTTCGTTACATTATGTTAATTGGATATTGTAGTCGCTCGAAATTGTGTTTTTAAGAAAGGTAGCATTAGTAGAAGTGACGATGATCACTACTTATTTAGACGAGTCAAAACTTGATTAGAATATGTTTGGTTGTCGTCGAAAATGGTGGATTCCATAAATCAGCCAAACGGGTCAAATATATATATGTTAAATAGATATCATGAAAATGTTTTGAATGTCATTTGGCGATTGTGGATCACAAAAGCGTAAAACCATGGAATTGGTAATGATACGCCAATGATCGCAAGCCCTGGAAATGGGTAAATATGTCTCGAGGTCATAAATTATAAGTGGTAGAATTATGATGCGAAACTATACAGGTTGAATAAATAAAATGGAACTATTATCCTTTCGGTCCATAAACTCAACTTTTGACGAGGTAAACATGATAGATGCGTTGGTAATTAAATTACGGACGTGTAGGAAAAAAATCACCTAAAACGGACCATTAGATAAAATGTTATGACTATTTGAAGTTGAGATTTTAAAAAAATTGGTGCTGGGCAGAAATGCAGGATTCAGACCTGCACCTGCTGGAAAAGAGGCTCCTCCGCGGCACGCGGCGGGGAGCAGTAATCCTGGCGCGACACGCGGGGTCGCTCGCTGCACGCGAAAGATCAAAAGGTGTCTGTCACGTGGCGCGACAGACTAAATTCCGAAATTTTATTTTGTTTTTAATTGTTTGATACTAGAACTTGTTTATACATGTTTTAATGTTGTCAAAACTAGTATTTAACGTGGTTTTGACATTAGGTGAAGTTGGTCTCACTCCGGATGGCGGTCAAGCAGGAATCCAAGAATCAAACACAACGTTTTGAAGCTTCCGCGTTAATCTAATTTTGTTTTAGACAATGTTCATTTTGTAAACACTTAACTTAATGTTTAAAATCTATAAACTAGTTAGATAGTTAACTAGAATACTATCACTATGAAAACTTATCATCTTTTCCAAGTTTTTGAAATGATGCATTTGGTTTATAAATGCGTACTTTTATTTAAATATCTTAATTATATGAGACGGTGTTACATGGAAACTTAGGTTTGACATATAGTTACACTAGTTCAGCATATTAGTAACTTGTATGTGTTATTCATGTTGAATATGAGCACGTTTAAACATTTTATTATTATGCTATGTATCCAAACTTGTATGCTCGCCAACATTATTGTTGATGATTATTTTAATACATGTTGCAGGTTGATTAGACAAAGTGGTGAAGAAATCAAGTTAGGATGGACATAGAAACATGCTTAATAATAATCAATTATCATGTTCTGCTTTAATTTGTCTTTGTTTGGAACAATGTATTTACTTTAGTCATTTATGATTTTTTTTTAAATTGTCACAATTAGTGTTATGATGCTTTGAACGATTTGTTTTCGTCTCACTCCGATGTTTCCGCCATCGGTTGGGGTGTGACAGATTGGTATCAGAGCCATAACTATAGGGAATTAGGAAAAGTAGGAATGCTTTTACCTAGTCTATAGTTTAGGAACATATCCTTATTTGTTCTTTAAAACTACTTGCATTCTATCTTGTTGCCTTCTTTCTATTTCTTTGGTCTTTAATATACGTGCCTTTCCTAAGGCAAACACAATACACACTTGGAGGCTTGGCGAAGACACTCATATCCCACAATCGAAACGACTCACCAAAATAGGGGTGATTCCCACATTTGGTGATGACTTTCATTCAGCTATACTTGATATCTTGTATGAAATTTACCCTCAAGTTAGGAGTGACATCCATATCTTGATGGAAATTTCCACTTCATATTCTAGTGGACCCTTATCGTTTGATTAGTACCAACCAAACTAGGGCACGATGTTACCAAGTTAGGGGTGAAACCCGCATCTTGATAACTAGTCCCACTCTTCGATTTTCAATCTAGCCAAAGTTTCGATTTCCCAATCAACTAGGGACGTGTAGTAACTGGAAGGATAAATACCGTTAATCGCTCCTCGACGAGAGTATTTATCGATTAGACTAAATCACGTTTCCCTAACTCGAAAGGATTTCGATTTACTTTGGAATAGTCTTAGTTACATTCCGTGACAATCCAATTTTTACGTTAAACCTCTTTTATGCTATCTCAATTTCAATGTGTTTTACATTTGTACGTTATTTCATTTCGACGTTGGAGACACGAATCGCACTATCCTCGCAATCTAAAACAATAATAATCTCTCATGAACAAATTAAATTTACAATGCTTTCATTATTCTTGTTAAACTATGTGAAATTCTTGTTATGCTATGTGAAATTATTTGAACATTATGTACTATGTGATGCATTCATGAAAACAAATTTCTTTAAACAAAACATGATGATCAAGTCTCATCCACTCCATTATTTTAAATCACTAGATGTCTTCCAACCGTCTTTCAAACTCGACCAAGAGGTCTAAGACCGGTTCCAAGAAGAAGATGTTAGCATTCATGGCTACTCAGATGGCACGTGTAATTCCCGAAATTGTCAGCAAGATCAACACAACCTCTACCCCTAACTCCTCAGTCAACTCTAAGGCTGACCAACCCAAGCCTGTTTCCTTTAACTTCAAGCACTTCTCAGCCTGTAACCCAAAACCCATCACTGGAAATGATGGTGTGACAGCGATGCTTGAGTGGTTTGGCAGCATTGAGGTTACATTTATTAACAGTGAATGCCCTGAAACATATTAGTAACTTGTATGTGTTATTCATGTTGGATATGAGCACGTTTAAACATTTTATTATTATGCTATGTATCCAAACTTGTATGCTCGCCAACATTATTGTTGATCATTATTTTAATACATGTTGCAGGTTGATTAGACGAAGTGGTGAACAAATCACGTTAGGATGGACATAGAAACACGATTAATAATAATTAATTAATTACCATGTTCTGCTTTAATTTGTCTTTGTTTGGAACAATGTATTTACTTTAGTCATTTATGAAATTTTGATTTAATTATATTGTCACAATTAGTGTTATGATGCTTTGAACGATTTGTTTTCGTCTCACTCCGATGTTTCCGCCATCGGTTGGGGTGTGACAGGCATGCTAGCCCAACACCTCAACTTCAAATGATCATCAGTATCTACATAACTATCATCCATGATCCACCGTGACTTCACCTTCGATCCTAACCCTTTCGATGAAATATTCCCAAATTCTTCCTTCATTTCCTGAATCATAGTTTTGAAAGACATTTGTAGCTTCAATTTTAATCACACAACAAACGGTTGAGCTTCTTAATTGACCACATAAACACATATATTCAACAAACTCAGGCCTCAAAAAAGAAGATTGATCTAGTTCACCTGATATTATGATAAATCATACGTGTAGGAAAACAAAACAAAACAAAACATCCGCACCTGTATAAACCATAGAACATATTGAGAAATAAATGAGAATGGAAATGAAATTAGGGTTATGGTGGAGAAGATTATTAAATTAATGATGGGAATTTTGACTAGACGGAATCAACAGGTTTTAAAATGGTTTGTTAAATGTCCGAAAGTTTGATGATGAAGATTTTATGAAGATGAAGAGGCAACGGGGTGAAGAAGGGGCAACGGGGTGATGATTGTGGGGTGAAGAAGGGGCGGCGGTGATGGTGGTGGTTGTGGAGAGATTTGATGATGAAAATGAAGATTTTATGAAGATGAAGAAGGTTGGGAGATCTGGATGAAATGGTGGGTTTTTATTATCTTGAGTAAATTAGATATTTTTTTATTTTTTCAATATAAAAAAAGAATGGATCAAAATGGCAATTTGAAAAATTTTAATTGAAAATCCCAAAAATACCCCTGGTTAAAAATGGGGTTTTTGGATGGAGTTAGACAATGTGATCAAAATGGCAACAAAAGGGAAAAGTCAGGAACCCAGAGGAGAAAAAAACTATTTGGACTAAAATGGAAAATTTAGACAAACCTCAGGGACTAAAATGACAATTTACTCAAGTAGCAAATTTGAAACATCCCTTATTATTTATATATTTTTTTTGGAACAACGAATATTATTGAAGCACGACTAGCAAGAAGCTAGGTGGTAAAACATAAAAAAGATTTTACATAAACAATATAGTGATTTTTATCCACTTTATCCAATTGAGTTTGCTCTAACTAGTTCTAAGCGAATACCATATGAAAAAAAAATGAACCACCTCGTCGAACAGAAGCCCAATAGTATACTTTTTATTCGAAAATGCTACCTCGTTCCTTAATCTCCAGATATTCCACCACGAAGTAAAGATCTCCGCCAGCAAAGGTCGTTTGGATCCGAAAAACCGGACATTGGTCATCCACCCGGCGAGAGTGTCACACCCCAACCGATGGCGGAAACATCAGAGTGAGACGAAAACGAGATTGCTCATTACTCATAACACTAAATTGCGATAAGTATTTAATAAATTTCATTCCATTGTGAAAAGAATCAATTAAATTGTTTAAAATCAAATACAACAAATTGAAATGAAAGAATTACATTACAACAAGTATATATAAACTCAAAGATGTTTTTCTAGGCATCCTACTAAGTTTGGTGCATCAACAACATCATCATAAACCTGCAACATGTTTTAAAAGAATAGTTCAATACAAAAGTATTGGCGAGTACACAAGTTTTAGATACATAGCGTAAGTATAAAAGAGTTTCTCAATCCAACATGACAATTTTGCATACAAGGTTGAACTAGCATGCATAACTAACAGTCAAACCCGAGTGTCCACAAGAATAATGTGCATCCCTCGCCACCAAAGTGAATGAGACCGTTATGTATAATAATGTGCATCTCTTGACACCTAAGTAATCGAGACCGTAAAATGTTAACTTAACAATACCCCGTCGGGTGGTGTGCTACTACTATAACGCTATATTGTTAAGGTGGACTAGCTAAGTAAATGACAAATAGAGTGCATGTATGTATCCTAGCATAACAACCTAAGCATAACAAATAGCATGTGTGGTGGATTGAGTGATTGAATATGTTTGTGTGAATTGTGTATTTTAATAAGTAAAACATTTTACACCCAAAAGTGCGTTAAAGCGTAAAAAGGGTCAAGTGTACTCACAGTATTGCACATGCTTTCCGATTATCCGTGAGTGACGAGTTGTTTGTGAATAAGGATTCAATGGTAAGGTTACATGATGTTTAGGAAGTGGTAAGATTCGGGATTTAGAATTTAACGTATCAAAAGTATGTATATAAAGTATTATCTAGTTCCAAGTACTCGTTTATGACACTATGCTATGTGTGGTTTCATGGGTCCCAAATTGCCCATTAGAATCAATAACAAGTGACTTAGAATCTTAGATATAATAGCCTAAGTTTGTGACGAATAATCATGACTTGATTACTATCACAAAATCAGCCATGTTCTTATATATATATATGTATGTATTTATATAGTTATGACATCTTCCTAAAACTAAGTCCAATCATAGATAACATGTGGTATCATGTATGTCAAGCTTAGAGGTTGAAACCTTATATATATATATATATATATATATATATATATATATATATATATATATATATATATATATATATATATATATATATATTTATGTATGTATGTATTTATATAGTTATGACATCTTCCTAAAACTAAGTCCAATCATAGATAACATGTGGTATCATGTATGTCAATCTTAGAGGTTGAAACCTCATTATGATTCACCACTACACAAACCATCACAAGGATGGTTCGGAGGGTTATGAATGACAAGAAATAAATCTAACTATCATAAGCTCAAGTGACCAAGTACTCTCTAACCCGGGTGTGCCAACAAATCATGAAAAGAATTAACTAAGTGGGGGAGGCTAGACGGGGCTAAGGTACTTTGATACTAGTAAATCACTTGAGTGTTTATACACAAGGCTCAAAATGAAGGAGTGGAACTTGTGTTGGAAAGCCCAAGCTCCCATTGTTCACACTTAACAAGTCACAAGTTCATCATATGAACGATGATGACTTGTGCTTGCTTTCATCACTTGATTTTGTTATGTATAAACAGAAATATAAAGAGTTGTTGAACTCATAACTTTGATGAAAATCACCTTAACACAAACCCACAACCATAGACTAGGTTCTGAGCTTGGTGGGTATAAGATCCCACCAAGTTTTTTGTTAAAAACATGAACATACAAGATTATGAAAACAAAACAGAAAGTTTACACACTTTAGACCTCAAATATGGTGAGGTTTCACCTTAGATTACCAAGGTAATCTTGTGAAAACCTTCCTAGAGGTTATCACAGTGTTAAAGAAGAAGAAATACGTAAGAAATGGTTGTATAAGTGAGCTAGAACTCACTTTGAATGACTTGAACTTTCTAATTAAAATCAGTGAATTATAGTGTGTTTAGAGAGGATTATGAGTGATTAGAAGGTTTGTAAAGTGAAAAAGAGGCTTAGAATGGTGGTATATATAGTAGGGGATTAGGGTTAGTAGTTAAAGTTGTAATAAATGAGTTTAGTTGAGAGTTAGAGGTCAAAGAAAACACAAAAGCCACCAATCCATGGGCTGGGAATAATTTTCTCCGGATTGAAAGGTATGGCTGGCCACGGAGGATAAGGGGCTGGGCTGTCGCGGGGCGCCGCGCCACTTATCCGGGCCTTTGTTTGGTTTTTTGACATATTTAGCCCCAATGGTTTGATATTAGGCACATTTTAGGGTATTTTAAGTATAATTTGCATATTTTCAAGTGCAAAAACAAGGATGTAAGTAGAGATTAAGTATCGTATAAGTATAATCAGGTATTTGCATCTATGACCTGTATAAAATACGTATTTCTGATCGTTTATGTGTAAAATAAGCAGGTGTTTACGAGAATAAGGAACGAGTTTCAAGGATGCGTATGACGTGGAATGTATTACAAGTATGGTCGATCAAAGTTTAATTTAAATAAAAGGGTCGAGTTTATTGTTGGTGCATATGTCTGTTGACTTCGTCTTGTATCGAGTCATGTATCTAGATAGGATAGACTGGAGCTCGGTAGTCAAGAAAATAGGAGTTTAATGATGTCAGTCCAGGTCGCACGAACTGGATGAACCAGTTCGTACGAACTGATAAGGTCGCACGACCTGGTGAAGTGTGGTTCGTGCGGACTGGTGACTCCTATAAATAGGTGAGCTCATGATTTCATTTGTAACATTCTGATTCCGGAGACGTAGTGCTGCCGAAGTGTCGTATGATCTGTAATCTGTTTCAAATCAATACAAACGACAGTTAAATTGATTCTTAGTGTTAAACAAGCTGCAATCATGTCCGAATCATTGAATTCCGCCTTTGGTTTGGATTAGAACTCTTCTGATCGACTCATTAGGTCGATTCTTCGATCCTACATTTATTGTGATAAAAGTCGCGAATTACGAAACTGGAAGTGTATACGAATTATGATACGGATGTAAGTTTCCCAAAAATAGATTACAAGGCGAGCTTTCTAAATACGAAAAGTTATAAAAAAAGCAAGGCATTACAGTCTCCCCTCCTTTTGGAAATTTCATCCTGAAATTTATTCAAGAGGAAGACTTTGAAAAGGCATTTTGGCTAAAAAGGATGATTGACTAAAATTGAGATTTTGAAGTTTGAAGTGTGTTGAAAATGCGTGAAACTTAGAGAAATGAAGTGGATTGATTTGTAAACGTAACTTATTTAACTAAGGTGATTTGATGCATTAATCATAAGTAAAACATGCATGTGTGTGTATAGGCAAAGTGAGTTTAAACAAGTTGAATAACTCTATAGAGACGTATTTTAAAATATGTTACCTAAGAAGGAAAGTTTTTCGTATAAAACGGTTTGTATTTTGATGAAAAGTGTGGTCGCACCGTAGGTTGTAAGAAAAGCTTCATTGGTTTTAAAGAGCATCAATAAATCACGTGATTGCATAAAATTGTTTATTGGGAGAAACGAGGAAGTTATATATTTAATAAAATGGTCTTGGAGGTGACGGTCGACTAAGTATGTTTACGCATAAATAAAGGATGGAAGATAGTCTTAGAAGTAAAGAGGTATTTTAGGGTTTGAATGTTTAAACCGGCTTATTGTAAATAAGGTTTGCATAGAGCATCGAAAGAATAATTGGGAATGATCGGGTATGAGAGTGAACGAACATTCTAGAGATGAACACGAGTATAAGAATGGTATAAATATTGGATACAATGTGGACATGCGTGTTGAGGATGGGGTTTCGTCATGGATAATCGGTTATCGAGCGTCTTAGCAATGCGTTGTGAGTTGTCAAGGTTTGTGTATCGTGTCTAAATAAGGTCTGTAAGACACCGAATTTCTCATGGCACTTTTACAAAAGTTTGGTAACATGGTAAAACACTTATATATAGGAAGTACCAGTGGCGTTTCCACCATGTTTTAACCATGTTACGCCCGTCTCGTTATTCAGTGTCATGTTACGTCCCATGTCTCACCATACACAGTAGAACACCTTATGGTTTTCATGCGCCTATCACTATAATCCCATGTGCACCCGCGATTATATTGACCGTCGCATGATCTGCATAGTTTGTACTAGTTGTGTATGAATTAGGGTATGCATTAAGCATATAAAATGATCAGGAAGTTTTGAGTATGTAAAAACGAATGACAGGTATGAGATTGTTGTGAAATATTGTCTAAAACGTGTATGATGATATGCATGTATAGTTGTTTGAATAAATCATTGCGTTTATCGAATCAAAATAGATTGAGTTTGACGATAATGGAGGATCAAGTTTATGAATGTCAAAAGCATATAAAGTATCTGATTGCTATGTGAGATGTGTTTTGAAAAAGGAAATGCTACTTTTAGTTAAAAAGAGACTTTCGTATATCGAAGATTATCGGTTCCTATGAAGTCTCCTTGCCCACGTGTTTTGAAATTGAAATGGTGTATTGAGCGGTGTATGAAAAGGTTTATGAAAACAGTAAGTTTGCCTCATTTAAAGGATCTTGTATTAAACCAAGAAAAGTCAAAATTCAGAAATTTTCATGAAAACATTGATCTTTGAAAAGAATTTTAGTAAAATGACTTAGGGATTTCGAAAGGAGTTTTAGCAAAATGGCCCTATAATATCTATCAGATTTTGTAAGCATGTGGAAGAAGTTGGTTTGGTTTTCGATTGAGAGCATTTGTCTTTAGTATAATAATATAATGTGAGCGTGTTTTAGTGATTAGGTCGAGTACGAAGTTCATGGGCATGAGATTCATTAGACCGATCATGTTGATAGGTAGCATTTCATAAAGTTTTGAAAATCGGGTGCTAAGACGTTTAAGGTATGATGATGAAATTTTGCGTATGTGATTTATATAAAATAGATCGTAAAGTGAGGGATACGGTTGATAAAACAATGAATTTTGAAATTTTGCTTAAGTAAGGATTTGATGAAATGATAAACAATTTAGGTACAAAATTCGATCGTGTGGTTTGCAAAATAAAGTCTCTTTAAAAAAAAGGGTTGGTAACGATCTCCGAGGTCGTTTTTGAGAAAGGAAGGAGCGGAGCTAATCGTCAAGGTAAGGAATTCACTCCTATCTTGATGATATGTCTCCATTTTGAGATTACGAGAAATGTAAATCTAGTTGGTGACATTTTTGAAATCATGTATGTGAATAACGTATAAGTGTATGAAAAGATTTAGTATGATGTGTGTGTAAAAATCTTGAAAATAATTTGAATTTGAAAAGAAGAGGTTGTATCGCGTTAAGCTTAAAACTGATAATAGTAAAAATGGAGGTTTGATTAAAACTTGGATTGTTCCAAAACGGAACTTTTGACTAAACCAAAGTGGTCGAAAGTCCTTTTGAATTTGGGAAGCATGCTTTGGCCTAATAGGTGGAACACTCTCTCCGAAATTTCGGTTAACGGTATTCACCCTTCCGGTTACTACATGTTCCAAATCAATCGAAACTCGAGACTTGGCGAGATTTTGAAAATTAAGGAATGGGACTAGTTGACATGATGCGGGTTTCACCCCTAACTTAACAACATCGTACCCTAAGTGTGGTTGGTACTCCTCGGGTCAAGAAAGTTAATTCCGACACGTTGACGAGGGTCCACTAGATTTGAAATGAAAATTCTCCATCAAGGTGAGGGTCTCACTCCTAACTTGATGGCGAATTTTGTGTAAAAAGAATAAGTGGATTAAGAGCCGTTCACCAAATTGTGGGTTTCACGCCTATTTTGGTGAAGTCGTCTCGTGTGTACAATATGAGTGTTTTGAGTTTAGCATAATCGAGTAAAATGCCTTAGGAAAGGCGTATTTTGAAATAGTAAAACAAGTATGAGCACATAAAGCATTTCAAGAACTTAGCAGATAGAAGACGTTTCAAGAAATTAGCATATGAATCAAGTATGGTCAAGTATGGTGCTTAACTATAGACTATGTCAAAAGCATAGCCATTTTCCTAATTTTCTATAGTTATGGCTCTGATACCAATCTGTCACACCCCAACTGATGGCGGAAACGTCGGAGTGAGACGAAAATGAGATTGCTCATTACTCATAACACTAAATTGCGATAAGTATTTAATAAATATTATTCCATTGAGAAAAGAATCAATTACATTGTTTAAAATCAAATACAACAAACTGAAATGAAAGAATTACATTAAAACAAGTATATATAAAGTCTAAGATATGTTTCTAGGCATCCTACTAAGTTCCGTGCATCAACAACATCATCATAAACCCGCAACATGTTTTAAAAGCATAGTTCAATACAAAAGTATGGGCAAGTACACAAGTTTTAGATACATATCGTAAGTATAAAAGAGTTTCTCAATCCAACATGACAATTTTGGATAGAAGGTTGAACTAGCATGCATAACTAAAAGTCAAACCCGAGTGTCCACAAGAATAATGTGCATCCCTCGCCACCAAAGTGAACGAGACCGTTATGTATAATAATGTGCATCCCTCGACACCTAAGTAATCGAGACCGTAAAATGTTAACTTAACAATACCCCATCGGGTGGTGTGCTACTCCTATAGCGCTATATTTGTTAAGGTGGGCTAGCTAAGTAAATGACAAATAGAGTGCATGTATGTATTCTAGCATAACAACCTAAGCATAACAAATAGCATGTGTGGTAGATTGAGTGATTGAATATGTTTATGTGAATTGTGTATTTTAATAAGTAAAACATGTTACACCCAAAAGTGCGTTAAAGCGTAAAAGGGGTCAAGTGTACTCACAGTATTGCACATGCTTTCCGATTATCCGTGAGTGACGAGTTGTTTGTGAATAAGGATTCAATGGTAAGGTTACATGATGTTTAGGAAGTGGTAAGATTCGGGATTTAGAATTTAAAATATCAAAAGTATGTATACAAAGTATTATCTAGTTCCAAGTACTTGTTTATGACACTATGCTATGTGTGGTTTCATGGGTCCCAAATTGCCCATTAGAATCAATAACAAGTGACTTAGAATCTTAGGTATAATAGCCTAAGTTTGTGATGAATAATCATGACTTGATTACTATCACAAAATCAGCCATGTTCTTATATATATAGAAACGGGATCAAGAGAAAACGACCAAAAGTGTGAGAACGGTGAGAACGTATCCTGGCCCAACACGTGGCGCGGGACATGATCAGGGTCCGAGGGGTTTTTTTTGTCTTTTTAGTATTCTTCTCCTTTCCCGATTTTCGCGTTTGACATGCTGCTTCATTTTTGGCGTGCAAGATAATTTTGGTATTATCTAGAATCATTAATTACTTGGTGTTTTACTGTTTTTCTCAGATTTCTTCTCGTTGAATTAATTTTTTTTATGTCACATAGTTAATTTTTTGGCGTTATGGCTTTTTCCATGTCATTTTTTGGCGTTCTGGGTCGTTTTGTTAATAATTGATTACCATACATTAATATTTTATAAAATTACAATAATACGAAATCAAAATAAACTAATAGTCTTCTGTGGATGGGATTACATCAGAGATGTACCCATCATTTTGTTTATCACTTTCTTCAGATTAATCATCATCAAATTTTAGATTGGCGTATAACGCCATTAGCTCGTCTCTTCTTTGTTGCAGCCTATTCTTGAATATCACTGCATCTTGGATTTTGGATTTTGGATCGTTCGTAGGTGCTAAATCACAGAGTTGTTCAATGATAGATAGCAACCCTGTCTTCAACATTTCCTCCATTGGCAATGAATATTGCACCCCGTTTATATAAGTCACTTCAAGCGTTCCTTCTTCCTCATGCATCACCCAACTGCTAAGTGTTGGTAGAGGAGTATCGTCAATATCATCATCATCTTCATCATCTTCTGCCGGAAATTTTCTCTTCAGCCTTTTTATTAAAGTTTGGGTTCTTTCACAATCGTTGGCCATTGGAACCCTAAGGGCCAAGATATCCCTCTAAACCCCTTCATTCATACTAAGCATGGCTTTGATTGTCATTACCTTCACCCTTCTCCTATCAGAGAACTTTATGATGAATCGTTTCTCTTTCCTTTCAAAACTCCATACAATAACCTTAGCCATTTTTAAAGTTTTTGGCGTTTTGGACAATATGTGGCGTTTTTAGTCAATGTTTTTGGCGTGTTTGAGCTTGTGTTCTCATGGTCTTCTTTTATATTGACTTTTTTTCCCGCGCATGACAGGTAATTATGGCGTTTTGAAAAAGATAAGTGAATTCAGTTCCCCAAGTATTTGGCTTTCAATATAATACATGTTAGTAATTATGTTTTGCGTCATTTCATTTTACTGTTTTTGCAGTTACCGTGTTTTGTTTTCAGACTCAACTGTTTTTATGGTGTAACACGTCTAATCTTGACGGCTGTAATTATGGCATTTTGTTTTCCAATGGCGTTTAGATAACGATGGGACTTTTTTGTTTTATTTTTCTTTGCACATTGTTTTAAGCTTTTTTATAATAGTACTTGTTCAAAGTAATTTTATTATAGTTTGGTAGTTTTTGGGGGGGCGTTTTTATGGCATGATGGCATCTTACAAGAGTTTGCTGGTTTTGGCGTTTTATTATATTTTTCATTATACTATTAATGTACTTTTGCTTGTTTATTAGCTGAAATTACAAAACAAACAACAGATAAAGAAAATTAAAAAAACAAATAGAAGAAATTTATGATCTAAATCTTGAGTGTCATCAGTCTCTTTTTTCTTTTGAAACTACAAGAAATGTCACAAATAAATGGCGTTTTGGGTTTGGCGTGGTTTATTTTCTTTGTTCATGTGTTGAAGTGTCTTTGTGGATGTTGGAGACATAGATCGACCCTGTGTGGGTGGATGTTATCTGCCCGTCGTCTTCATTATAATCATCGAGGCCAAAGTAGCATTTACACTATGATAGCTCTCTTCTAATCATCCAAACCTTCTTCAAGAACAAAGATGACAGAATGACATATGGGTGTCATCAGTCCCTCTTTTTTGAATTTTGTCCATCTCATGCAGCAAAATCTTACTACACTCACGTAACAAATCATTCACGAAACTTTCATGCAAAACAATACTGAGTATCAAAGAAAAGATGCTTGCCATCGTTGTATTTTTTGGCGTTTTACATTGAGTTGTTTTTTCTTTTTTAGTAACAACTGTGTTTTTTGTGTGTTTTTTTGGTGTGATAAACGGAAGGTGGTTAGACGTTTCTTTTTATAGGATTTTTTTTGGCGCGTAGTTTAGGCAGGATATTATTTTTATAACAAAAAATGTAATTAACATTTATTCGGATGTAAGGTTTGGCGTTATATATTATGGCGTTTCACATTTTGTGGCGTTTTTGTAGACTGAGAGTTTAAATAAAAACACAGAAAAAAAAGTATGCAGTGATAAAATTGGCGTTTTGTATTTATTTGGCGTTTTATATTTCAACGACGTTTTATGTGAAAAATGATGTTTTACCTTTTTTACCCTTAATGAAGCGCGTCCACATAATAAAATTGATGTTATTTACGAAAACGCCACCGCGCCAATCTAGTCCATAGATTGTTTTGATCAGACGATCCATAAGCGTTCTCACACTTTCTACCGTTTTCTCTAAATCCTGACCCTATATATATATAGTTATGATATCATCCTAAAACTAAGCCTAATCATAGATAACATGTAGTATCATGTATGTCAAGCATAGAGGTTGAAACCTCATTATATGATTCACCACTACACAAACCATCACAAGGATGGTTCGGAGGGTCATGAATGACAAGAAATAAATCTAACTATCATAAGCTCAAGTGACCAAGTGCTCTCTAACCCGGGTGTGCCAATACATCATGAAAATAATTAACTAAGGGAGGGAGGCTAGACGGGGCTATGAGAGTGTTAAAGAAGAAGAAATAAGCAAGAAATGGTTGTAGAAGTGAGCTAGAACTCACTTTGAATGACTTGAACTTTCTGATTAAAATAAGTGAATTATAGTGTGTTTAGAGAGGATTTATGAGTGACTAGAAGGTGTGTAAAGTGAAAAAGAGGCTTAGAATGGTGGTATATATAGTGGGGGGTTAGGGTTTGTAGTTAAAATTGTAATAAATGAGTTTAGTTGAGAGTTAGAGGTCAAAGAAAACACAAAATCAACCAATCCATGGGCTGGGAATAATTTTATGCGGATCGAAAGGTATGGCAGGGCACGGAGGATAAGGGGCTGGGCTATCGTGGGGCGTGGCGCCACTTATCCGGTCCTTTGTTTGGTCTTTTGGCATATTTAGCCCCTATGGTTTGATATTAGGCACATTTTAGGGTATTTTAAGTATAATTTGCATATTTTCAAGTGCAAAAACAAGGATGTAAGTAGAGATTAAGTATCGTATAAGTATAATCAGGTATTTGCATCTATGACCTGTATAAAATACATATTTTCGATCGTTTATGTGTAAAACAAGCATGTGTTTACGAGAATGAGGAACGAGTTTCAAGGATACGTATGACTTGGAATGTATTACAAGTATGATCGATCAAAGTTTAATTTAAATAAAAGGGTCGAGTTTATTATGTACGAAACTGGAAGTGTATACGAATTACGATACGGATTTAAGTTTCCCAAAAATAGATTACAAGGCGAGCTTTCTATATATGGAAAGTTCTAAAAAGCGAGGCGTTACAGAGAGCACTAAGACCACTAGACAACTTAATCTCCAACCATATTTAATCTTTTTCAACACCTGACAAATACTCGAACATTCCCCAAACAGATGTTTCACTTATTCTAGAATGGAGCTATAGAGCGGGCAGAATACTGAATGCCCATCAACCCCTTTATCTTCCAGATTACATCCCCTACGAAGGCGTTTGATAATAACCCTCCATGCACATACGTTTACCTTCCTTAACGCTGAATTAAACCATAGAGTAGATGAATAGAATGTTGTGTCACACCCCGACCGCGTTAAAACAACAAACCACGGCGGAAATGTCGGGGAGTGTCGTAACAGAATCATTGTTTCACAGCACATGGTTTAAAGTTTCGTTTTATTGAATTAAGTTTATTACATTGTACTAAAATTAGAAACAAAACATGAACAAATTGACTTTCATTGTTATTAAGTCACTAAGGCCTCGTCCATTCCTATGTGAGCATGCACCGCTATCGTCATCAAACATTGTCAACTATGGTACCTGAAACATATGTGAAAATACATCAGCATAAAAATGTCGGCGAGTACATAGGTTTTGTGTGAGTGTCAGATTCATGGCACGTTTACATGTTGAAATAACTCGAACAACTTTGTTAATCAATATTAGAAAAACCTAGTTTTGTAAAATGTTTGTATTGTAAATTAAATAACCAAGTCAAAACAGATTAGTTATAGTTTATAAAACCTCGATGCCATGAATCTTAACTCAAAACATTTGTTTATGTATACCCAAATCGTAAATCGTTTTTGTAATAAAACTCGAATGGTTTATATTGTTAGAAAAACCTTGTAATGTAACTTTGTTTTGATAACATTTGCCCAAGTGATCTAGATAACGCAACGATATATAATGTGTTAAAAGCACTTATATATAGGAAGTACCAGCGGCGTATCCACCATGCTTTTATCACATTACACCCGCCCCGTTACCTAATCACTTCCCTAACCCAATGGTTCAAACAGTTCAAATAATTCACATAGATCAAACAGTTCCAAATGGTTCAAACAGTTCAAATAATTCACATAGATCAAACAGTTCCAAATGGTTTAAACAGTTCAAATAATTCACATAGATCAAACAGTTCCAAATGGTTCAAACAGTTCAAATAATTCACATGGATCAAACAGTTCCAAATGGTTCAACGGTTCAAATAATTCAGGTAGTTTAACATAAACCATAGCATTTATTTAGAAAACTCGAAATTGTTTAGCACATATGAATCACCCCAAAACAGTTGAAAACAGTAAAAGAGGGGAACTATGTACTCACTTGAGAATGCTTAGAAGTATTGAATAACAACCAAGCAAAGCTAGAGGGATCACAAAATCAACCGGCACCTAATATAGGTAACTATGTTAATAAACCGGACCTATATCGGAAGATCGGATAGAATGAGGTTTCGTAAACCAAAATGAGTATAGGAACTCATGTAATATGGTTTAACAAAGCCTATATTCTAAAATGAAACCTAACCTAAGTGCTTTCGACCCGTTATGACCCATTAAGGTAGCTTACGCTACTTTAACGCGTCGTTCGCGCAAATGCGCGTTCGAGACGCCTAACTAGTCCTATGACAAGTATTGTATGCCTAAACATGTTTAAATATGTTGCATAATCAGTTAAGTGACAAAAGTTTAAGTTACATATGCTTAGAATCCAATTATGTATGAAAAGGGCATTTTGGTCATTTTCCTAAGGCATATAAACTACCTATCATTTAACTAATTAAACTAAGTGACCATAAGGTATAACCTCGGAAGGTTATTCCCTATACAACTATGGTCACAAATATGCTTAGTCGGATCCTAATGATCGACCAAACAGGTCGAGTTCGAAAGTCTAAGCGGTTGTTAAGACCGCTTATCTTACGACTCTATACAAGCACTAGACTAAAAGTGACGAGTTAAACATGTTAAAACATGTTTAACGAAGTTAGAAAACAAGTTTGATATCAAAACAAAGGGTTTTGATACCCAAGAATAGTTTGGTTGCAAAATACGCATAAACGCACATTTTGACTGAAACTAAGACTCGTCACTATGCCTAATCAACGTGGTAATCAGTAGGTATAGTCACAAGGTACTATAACCATCGTGATTACGCTCACGTTACAAAGTTCGAACGAACTTTGTGTTGACCAACTCGTGGTCAAAGCAGAAAGTCAAACACTGTTTGAATTTCATGCTTGAAATACAAGAACAATCATGAAGGAAACTTACAAAAGGTCCAAGCAATGAAGGTTTAAACTCAAAAATTCTCAGGAATGAAGCTTCACAAGGAGAGCTTCAACTTAGAGAATGAAATTGAGATCAAATGTGTGAATGAAGGTGATGAAGATGGGTATTTATAGATTTCTCAAAACCGTTAGGATCGTTCCTTGATAATTGAGCTTTAATCTGGACCCTCCATGTGTTACCCATTGTTTTACAAAGCTATGGGTGTCCAAAACCATCACACGGTATTGCAAATGTTACATAAAAGACCCTAAACTTCAAGTTGGTTGCTGAAAATAGGCTTGTTCTTGCTGAAACTTGATTTTTCTGCCCAGAATAGGTGGTGGCGTGCCGCCACAGCAGTACCAGATAGTGGTGGCGTGATGCCACTGGTCCCTAGTTTCAACAAAGTTTGAAAAATGGCAAGAATGGTCCCTGCAACACTTTTAAGCCATTTTCGACGCGTTTAAACCCCGTTAACCCATTTTCAAGGCTCAATAATGAAGTTTAAGTATAGGGGACATGAAACATGCTTGAAAATATCACGGATGTCGGTTCGTTTGGTCGTACGGTTGCGTTGTTCGGTTAATTACGACGAAACACGAACGAACGCGAAAAACGATCCAAATTACGCGACGAATGGAATTTTATCATGCCAATCACTAAAATAAAATATTTTAATGATTACATAAATTTTTGGATGTCCGGATATAATCAGAACGCAAGATATGCGCGAAAATGCAAACTTATGCACTTTTTGACGCTTTTAGTCCCTATTGATCAAAAAGTTTATTTTTGCGCACCAAACACCTCAAAGCCTATTTCTAAGCTATGTAAAGGATATTTAGGGCATATTTAACTTATGATCAAGTTCCAGAATGTTCGTTACCATTCGATTCGGTATACTTTTGCAGTTTGACGTAAATAGTCCCTGCGATCGAATAAACTTGATTTCGACACACCAAATTATTTCTAAGTTATGTAAAGGTTATTTAAGGTATGTTAAGCCTATGTCACTGTTCTGGAGTGTTTTTTGCATTAAACTGATTACGTTTACGCATCAGTTCGCGTATAACCTTCCAGAAAGCGATTTAAAGCTCGAAATCGAACAAGAATTGATATGGGTAAATGATACACATATTTATACAAATCCTAAGTATGAAACACAATATTTCATTGATTTGGTATTTTTTTGATGGTCGAAGAGACACAGATGTCACATGTTAGAAGAATACGTCTATCAATCCATAATCAAACATCTTTAACCGAAAAAATGGAGGCTTCGTTTAAGGGCCACTCTCATCGGTCCCCTAAATTATGAAGACGGACATGGGAAACCAAACCCGTAAGCTTATCAAACTGAATAGTCTCCCTTCTACCTCTGAAACATCCCTTATAATGACTAGAGTATATGTGTTATGTCTTATTTTATCACACCCTCTATTTCCGGTGGGCCCGAAAGGGGTATGGTTCAAGCGTGACGATTGGATAACAGTATCACAAGTTATATGTAGCAAAAGTATTGAGTAAAAATATTTAATTAAATAAAAGTCTTAAATATGTATAAAATTTATACAAGCTTCAGTGTATACCCATAGTCGGGATCAATATAAGAAGAGCTTTAGACATCATAGGCCTTAAGCTAGGAGTTGCAAATTCCATAGCCTTTATCATAGCTGACCCGGATTCCCGGCCTAATATCAAGGTTCGGTACCTGCGGTTCAATCTTTTGAAAATATGTTAGCTTTCGCTTGTAAATACAATTAACCAACCCATTTTGAAAATAGTTTTTCAAAAAGAGTTTTTCATTTAATATTTCTTGGGATTTTATCTTGTCACCAGATTTACAAAACTTTTCATGCAATCGGGAACTAGAGATTAGTGCCTGTCATTTTCAGTGCTATAATGATAAAGGTACACACCAAAGTTTAATAATGCGTCTTACAGTTGGTATGCCTACCCCAGCACGTTATTATATATGGCCATAATAGTTCATGAGTTAGGACGCCCGGACATGGTACCATTAACCCCCAATTGTTTCAGTTATCAAGTAATACGGATTAAACCGAGTTCTTATATTTATAAGCAATCACATGGCTCATTTATATAATACCCGCTCCAAGTGGCATATTTGCCATACCCCAATTTTTAAAACAAAAATAAGTTAAGAGTATTTACCTTTTTGCTAGCTTCCAACCGATAACGGTTTTAACTTAGCAAAAGCCGCAAGCAAAAGTATTATTGACCCAAGTCTGATTATCTAGGGGGGGGGGGGGTTCTATAGTCTGGAATGAACAAAATTAGTTATCTGTTAGAATGTATACGGGTCATAGGTTAGTTCCTTAGACATGACATGTTACTTAAGAATAGGTTCGGTTTTGCTAGATTAAACGTAGACTGGATAGAAGGTGGTTTATACCTATCTGATTGCAATGACGAATTGGATAAAGGATATATAACCTTACATTCTGTTTTCTAAAAGGTTTTGAGAGATTTTAACCTGTTACACCTAGTTTATGCGAACTATATTCGCAAAACTAGTTATGTGCGTAAAGGCGGGTTCGGAAGGTCGGAAGGGTCTATGACAAGTCCAAGTATTAAAAACACATTTTTAGTTGATGTATATTCTGTACCAAAGTCAGATTGTAGCTTGGTTTAGATTAAAACCATTTAATTAGCTATTATGACCACATAAGGGCATTGAAGTCATTTTTAACAATATTATCAAGACTTGTCATTTAGCCCATCAAACGGAATGACCATGTGCTATAACTTCAGAGAGTTATACTCAACAATAATATGGTCTCAAAATGAGTTTAAAACAGGTCTTAACATTGACCGAATGGGTCAGAATCAAAAGTCAAAGCAGAAGTCAAACTTCTTGACTTTTGACATAGATTGAGGTTCTAAACTGAATTGGACGAGTTGGGCATGCTAATAACAGTTTATATAAGTTGTATAACTTGTAGTATGTCAAAACAACTGATTTATAAGTTGTAAAAACCATTTATACCATTTATGAAGTTTTTACAAAAGTTTGACTTTTACATAGCACGCTTGACTCATCAATTTACCTATCAAATGTGATCATTTGTGAGCAAGACCTTTGAGGCTTAATTCCCACATGTTCATGATCACATTTCAAAGTCTAATTCGGACTTTGACTTGACCAATTTGGTTAGAAGCTAAAGTCAAACAGAAAGTCAACTGTTTGACTTTAAACTTAAAATAACTAAATAAACATAAAATAACTAGTAGAAACAGTTACTTGGAAGTGTTAGAGCAGAAGATAACTGAGAATGGGAGTCCTCTTGTCCAGAGGAGAGTTCCAAGAGAATGGGAGTAAGAAAGTATGAATGGTGTGAAGATGAATGTGGAGAAGAGTTGCTATTTATAGCCAAGGAAGAAAGATGAGAGTATGCCAAGTGGTTCCAGAGGTCCCAAGCAGGTGCCAAGTGCCATAGGACGTGGAAGGAGAGCAGGAGAGGTGGCAGAATAGCAGCAACAACATCCAGTTGTTTTTTGCTCTCTGCAGGTCCCTTATAGTCCGTAAGGACCTAAGGCGGTGTAATCCAGTTTTAGAACAACATCTTTCCAGACTGTAAGCCAATATGCTTTACGGTCCGTAAGACCTCCTGGCGCGCAACAATTTTGAACACCTTACGGACCGTAAGCCAATATGCTTTGCGGTCCGTAAGGACTTCCAGAATGCAATATTTGCACATTTGACCCCTTGGCTCAACCAGATATTGGTATACGCGATACGAGTCCCTATCCTTCCACACAGTGGGGATTGGTAGGACATCCGGGACACGTTTCAGCTAACGAATAATAATAGTCCCTCTCCTTCCCAGAGTCGGGATTAGTCAGAGATACGGGAAACATTTCAGTGAACATACAGTGTGGGTCTTTCCTCCTTCCACATAGTTGGGATTTGTTGGAGATTCGGGAAACGTGTCATCTCATAATTGGACGAAAATTTTCAGGGTGTTACATATTTGGTTATATATCCTATCAATATTATTTACATTATCGCGGACCGATCGAAGATAAAGTTACAGAGTCATAATTACCTCAAACTAGTAGCAAGTGGCAATAAGTGTGTCAAATCCACGAAGAGTATGTGGTCTGTGTAAAAACTTAGTTGATTATAAGATTATATTTATGAAGCTTGCTAAAAGGATTCTTTTGTTATCTAAGTTGAAAAGGTGTTGGAATTACCCAACAATTTGTAATTTATGATGAACTAAGTTGATGATATTAACTCACGATTGCAAACACTTAGAATATTGATTTAAAACAATGATTTGTAACAAGGTGTCACACCCCTTTCTACGGCGGAAGCACGAGGTGTGATCATGAAAGGTTCTCATTGCATACGAAGAATAAACATGCTACATGCTCATAAAATAACATCAAATACCATGATTTGAAAACATAAGTTTAGCGTTTACATCGCTAGACGGCTTAAAACATTGTCTTAAAAGTTTACAACTTTATTTAAAGTTAAACACAAGCGACATCCACGAGCATAAGCAAGACCGCGCGCACATCCATCCTAGTTACCTGAAATACATGTGAGTTTTTGGAAAAACGTCAACATAAAGTTGGTGTGAATTCATGCAGTTTTGTATTTCATGTTTGTATACTTTGTATGAAAACATAGTTTGTGAGTAAATCAAGTTTTCATATATAAATTCAGTTTCATGTGTACACCACGTACACATGTATAATTCAATTTCTTCTTGAGTACCCCACGTACTCAAGTATAATTCTCATTTTCTTGAGTATCCCACGTACTTCAAGTATAATTCAATCTTCTTGAGTACCCCACGTACTTCAAGTTATATATCAATTTTAGTATGGTATGAATTTTATGTAAATACAGTATTTCTGTAAATATCAGATTGTTAATGGGTTGCAAAGCCATTAACATGTGGCACGACATAGGAAGTCACCAAACCTAAGGCATTTAATTGGTATATTCTGAGACACAAAAGCACTACTCGATTCTCGCCCCGACCGAGAGTGTGGCTGCCAGGCACCCGTTAGATCTAACCTTTTGTTCTGCGGTCTAGGTATATTGTTGATTAATGGTGCTTCTGTACCCTATTCGTGACACTATTTCTCATAACGCATCCTACTTGGTTCTCGTCCTCACCAAACGCGTTTCTTGTTATCATTTCTCATAACGCATCCTACTTGGTTCTCGTTCTCACCAAGTGCGTTTCTCATATTCTATTATTTCGTCACACTTGGTTCTCGTTCTCACCAAGTGTACTTCTTGTATTCTTATATTTCGTCACACTTGGTTCTCGTTCTCACCAAGTATGCTTCTTGTATTTATATCATACCAATTATAAATATTGTACATTTGTACATGTATTTCACCCCCGAAGTTATAAAAACTGAAAACAGTTAAAAGAAAAGGGGGAGCATGAACTCACAACTTTGCGTTCCTAGCGTCGTAAACTCCACCGGATTTGCTTAATTAACGTCGTAACCTATACGCGTTTTCTTAACGTTAGTCACTAGACTTGCGTCGCACAAGTACAGTCACTCTCTTTTGTGTATATTTTCCTGTGTTAAAAATATTCTTATATTTTTAACTACATATCTTACTTATATTATTTTCTCTAAAATAAATATAAGTCTTTTGTGTTTTGCACTTTGCACCCGAATTATGTATCTTGTATGTTGTATGTGTATTTTTATGTTTATACTCCTCATGAGTATTTAGTGTATTTTTAAGTCTTAATACACTAGCACGTATAACACATACTATATACACTTAGCACAAAAGTTGGTGATCAAATAATATATATTTTTCTTTCAAAAATATATACTTAATATCCATTTTATTCTTGAAGAAATCCTCATTTCTTATCACCAAAAATTAGGGAAACCTTAGTAATACTTTTAAACACATTTTTAGGGAATAAGTTTCTCAAAAACTTATATTTTTCTAAGTGTCAAAATTTATAAAAAATTTGACAGAGTTTCCCCTAAAAATGGAGGTTTCCCATGTTTTCAAAACATGTGTTTATTTTCTTTTAAATCGTCAACAATCATCAACAACAATTATCAACAATACTCACCATTTCCTCCATTTCATGAACTTGATTATTTAAAAAAAATGTGTAGTAACTTACTAGCACATTTAGTAAGTCTTGTTATCTTTAAAAATAATTTTAGTTTCTTAAAAACTTTATTTTTAAAGAATATGAAGTTTCACAACTTCTAGTCGAGATTCGCAAAAATATTTCTTTGTTAAATTTTTCTTGTGACACAAGTGTCTACACACTTGTTCATGTACTAAAATGCTTTTAGTTTGGATAAGATCCGGGCTTTAACAACACTAATATTTTTGCTTGGTTCTTCCGAAAAACCACTTGTAGATCTTTAGATCTACTAGTTTAGAACTCCATTTTATAAGAAAATCGTTTTTACTCAAGTTCATGTTTATGTTTGAAAGGGTTCGTCATCTAATAATTTTACGACTTAACATAAGGCTAGTTCATGTTCCAAAAACATGATCTAGCGTGGTTTGATGACGATCCCTTCCAACACTAGCAATCCACAACAATAAATAATCATAACAAAACTAGTTTCAAAAGTTTTACACTAACATTCATCCATTAACCACCATTTTTATTATTTTTAGTAGACTTTTAGTTTTGGTCTCTAGTGTTCATAATTTTTTTTTATCCAACAAATCTCTTATTAACCACTTTAGACAAGATTAATAGGATGTTTTAGAACACTTACTACTAGCTCGAGGCTAGGGAAGAAACTAGACGAAAAATGGGTGGTTAATAGCGTTGTGGAGAGGTCCTTGCGATTCCGTAAGCACCGAGCCTCCTTGTATGAACCCTTTCACCTTGGTAATTATGTAGAATTGCAAGATTGAAAATTTGAAGTGGTGGTGGGTGTGTGTTAGGTCTCGGCCGAAGGTAGCAAGAGAGAGGGAGAGAACACAATTTTGTTTGAGTGTTATGGAAATGAATTGGTTACTCTCTAGATCTTCTTATAAACCATCCAAGTCTTTTATCCACTAAACAAAGTGTCCCCATGATATTTGACAATCTCAATTAAATAATCAACGTTTGTAAGAGTATGTCCCCATTGGGGAAACGATCGTTGGTGGGGGGGTGAGCACATGGTTCCATTTCAACTAGTGGTTAATTTATATTTAGTTAGTTAGTTAGGGGAAAAAAATTAGTTATTATGTGTGTTGTAATGTATAGCGGGTGTTAGGGTATTCGGGGACCCTAACTGGCTCAGAAAAAGAAAAAAAAAAACTATGTCATTGACAATATTTTTTTTTTTTATGTCCCGGGTAAAGTCCGGTTGTTTGGTTGGATATCAATCCGTTAAAGTGCTAAATTACACTTTTTAGTGACTTTAATGTATCCTTTTGTAACACTTTTGATTCCCAACACTTAGGGAAATATTCTGGATGATAAAACGAAATTTCTGCATAATATTCATATGCTTAAAAGCTGAATTATACCAAATTATGCACTTAAAGTGTGTTTCGGGTGCTTTTTAGTGCTTATTTTTGCTTTCGCAATGTCTATAAATTAAACCCTTACATATACTCTAGGGTTTTAATGTATTTTTGTCGTCGGACCTACACCTAGGCCTCAATTCTAATGTCTGACTGCTTTCTGCAGTTCAGTCGACACATTGTGTCTTACCGGTGAGTTTACTATTATTCTGACGCAACGCTCTCGTTTATGCATAAAGCAATATTTTGTAGTATACAACATGCATAAATTCACTTGTTTAATCATGTGTTCAGACATTGCTGACAATTAAACTCATAATTGCAGTCATTAAGCAATAATTAATGTGTACGGAAATTACCGGTTTGGGCCAGTTGTCACAGTCTCCCCCCGTTAAAAGAATTTCGTCCCGAAATTCAGACTGAACTCACTCTCGCTGGAGTCTTCTTGAATAGGTGGGGATACTTTTTCTTGAACTGGTCCTCACGTTCCCATGTGTACTCGGGTCCGTGCTTAGAGCTCCAACGTACTTTGACAAGCTTCACACTGCTCCTCCTGGTCTTGTTGACTTTCCAGTCAGTAACCTCAACGGGTTGCTCTGTAAATCGGAGGGCTTCATCAATATGCACTTCATCCATCGGGATGATCACGTTTTCTTGTGTTGGACTCTTCTTCAGGTTGGATACATGAAACGTATCATGTACTCCATTAAGTTCTTCCGGTAACTCCAACTTGTATGCCACGGTACCAATTCTCTTCAAAATTCTGAATGGTCCGATGTATCGTGGATTCAGCTTTCCACGCTTTCCAAACCTGACTACGCCCTTCCGTGGTGAGACTTTTAACAACACTTTGTCTCCCACCTTGAAATCTACCGATTTTCTATTTGGATCAGCGTAGCTCTTTTGTCGCTCTCGAGCCGCCTTAATGCGCTCTCGGATCTGCGCAATCTTGTCGGTGGTCTCTTGTACAAGTTCAGGACCAACCATACGTTTATCCCCGGCATCTGCCCAACATAAGGGCGATCGGCATTTGCGGCCATACAGAGCTTCGAATGGTGCGGCTTTTATGCTCGTACGATAGCTGTTATTGTAGGAAAACTCAACTAAAGGTAGATGAGTATCCCAGCTGCCGCCTAGGTCCATGACGCATGCGCGAAGCATATCTTCTAACGTTTGTATAGTCCGTTCGCTCTGGCCGTCTGTTTGCGGATGGAATGCCGTGCTCAGATCTAACTGAGATCCGAAGGCTTCCTGAAATGATTGCCAGATTCTTGAGACAAAGCGTCCATCTCTGTCTGAAATGATTGAGATTGGCACTCCATGACGTGCCACAATTTCTCTTAAGTATATTTCTGCAAGCTTTCCAGTGCTATCCTTCTCTCGGATTGGTAGAAAATGCGCAGACTTCGTCAATCGATCAACTATTACCCATATCATATCGTGCCCTCTCGGGGTCCTGGGTAATTTCGTTATGAAGTCCATCGAGATTTGTTCCCACTTCCACACGGGAATCTCTGGTTGTTGTAGTAGACCGGACGGTTTCTGATATTCTGCCTTAACCTTAGCACAGGTTAGGCATTTTCCAACATAGACAGCAACGTCGCTCTTGAGTCTCGGCCACCAATAGTATTCTTTCAAATCTTGATACATTTTATCTGCACCTGGATGGATCGAGTATCTCGATTTATGCGCTTCATTAAGGATGACTTCTCGTATGCCACCATAGAGTGGAACCCAAATACGCTTCTTGAAGTATAAGGCTCCCTCTTCGTTTGGCACCATGTATTTCAGCATACCCCGTAGGTATTCAGCTTTACGGTTCTCTTCTTTAAGAGCTTCTTGTTGTGCATCACGAATGCGTGAAGTGAGGTTCGATCGGATAGTCATTTCCAATGCTCGAACCCTTAGGGTCTTAACCCTTTCTTTTCGGCTCAACGCGTCCGCTACAACGTTCGCCTTTCTAGGATGGTACTTAATCTCACAGTCATAATCATTTAGCAGCTCGACCCAACGTCGCTGGCGCATATTCAATTCCTTCTGATCAAATATGTGTTGTAAGCTTTTATGATCTGTGAAGATTGTACATCGAGTACCATATAAATAATGTCGCCAAATCTTTAAAGCGAATACCACTGCGCCCAGCTCCAGGTCGTGAGTGGTATAATTTCTCTCGTGAACCTTCAATTGTCTTGAAGCATAAGCGATGACTTTTTGGCGTTGCATGAGCACGCAACCCAAGCCTTGTCGTGAGGCGTCGCAGTATACCACGAAGTCTTCAGTGCCTTCGGGTAATGATAGTATCGGTGCATCGCAGAGCTTGTTCTTAAGTAGCTGAAAGGCTTCTTCCTGTTTGTGACCCCAGTCGTATTTCCTGTCCTTCTGTGTAAGGGTCGTTAGCGGTTGAGCTATCTTTGAGAAATTCTCGATGAATCGTCGGTAATAGCCCGCTAAGCCCAAAAATTGTCGAACTTCAGTTGGGGTCTTGGGAGCTTCCCAATTCTTTATTGCTTCAATCTTGGATGGGTCTACATGAATGCCCTTCTCATTCACAACGTGACCAAGAAATTGTACTTTGCGAATCCAGAATTCGCACTTCGAGAACTTTGCATAAAGCTTCTCTTTCTTCAGTAATTCCAAGATGGTTCTGAGATGTTGCTCGTGCTCTTCTTTCGTTCGCGAGTAAATCAGGATATCATCGATAAATACAATCACGAATTTATCGAGATATGGTTTACATACGCGGTTCATCAGGTCCATAAAGACCGCTGGCGCATTCGTCAGTCCAAACGGCATCACAAGGAATTCGTAGTGCCCATAGCGCGTTCTGAATGCAGTCTTTGGCACACTTTCATCTTGGATTTTCAGCTGATGGTATCCAGATCGAAGGTCGATCTTGGAATAGTAGCTTGATCCTTGTAGTTGATCAAACAAGTCATCAATCCTCGGTAGCGGATACCGATTCTTGATTGTGAGCTTGTTCAGTTCCCTGTAATCGATACACATCCGCAGTGATCCATCCTTCTTCTTCACGAATAATATTGGAGCTCCCCAGGGTGAGAAGCTTGGCCTTATAAATCCCTTATCCAACAACTCCTGGAGTTGTGTAGATAACTCTTGCATCTCGGATGGCGCAAGTCGATAGGGTGCCTTGGCTACAGGAGCAGCTCCTGGAACCAAGTCTATACGGAATTCGACTTGTCGTTGCGGAGGTAGTCCTGGCAGATCTTCAGGGAACACATCAGGAAATTCCTTCACCACAGGAATGTCTTCGAGTTTTGGCTCCACAGCCTTCTTGTCTATAACGTGTGCTAGGAAAGCAACGCATCCTTTCCTTAAGCACTTCTGTGCCTTCATACAACTGATGATTCGTAGAGGCGCGTTCCGTCTTTCTCCATGTACTATGAGAGTTTCATCATTCGCCAGAGGGATGCGAATGATTTTCTCATGACAAATGACTTCCGCTTTGTTCTTGGACAACCAGTCCATTCCGACCACTACATCGAAGCTACCTAATTGAATAGGTAAGAGGTCGATGCTAAATCTTCGTTCACCAAGTTCTAGCATGCAGCCTCTAACAACTTCGCCCGATTCAACAAGTTTACCATTGGCTAGTTCTATGGAATAAGGAATTTCTAATCTACTAGATTCTATTCCGAGTATGCGTTTAAATTCCACAGACATGAAGCTATAATCGGCGCCAGTGTCGAATAATATGGATGCAAAGTGATTGTTAATGAGAAACGTACCGGTGACCACGTTAGGGTCCTCGCGTGCGTCTCTTGCTCCAATCACAAATGCTCGAGCCGGAGCGTTGTTTCTCTCTGGGCAGTTCTTCATGAAATGATCATTGCTTCCACACTTGAAGCATCCTTGCCCTTTCCCGTTACCATTCTTGTTACCAGCACCATTCCCGTTTCGGTTCTTTCCTTTTCCCCAACAGTCTTCTGTTTGATGACCCAATTTACCACATTTGTCACACCTTGGAATGCGACAAGCTCCTTCATGATGATACTTACATTTTTGGCATCTAGGCATGGAGCCTTGGTATGCTTTGGTTGCATGGGTTTTCGTCTCCTGAGGCGGATTAGTGTCGCGCTTCTTGCTGAAACCCTTGTTGTTGCGAGTAGCTTGGTTCAAACTTGTATGCTTTCTCTTTTTGTCACCGGACGACTCAGCATGTGTCTCGGTCTTTTCTGTTGGGTTTAGTGATAACTTCTTCATACGAACACAATCTTCAGTCAGGCTGACAGCCAGAGTTACAGCCTCGGTGATTGTTTGTGGTTTGGCCGACGTCACCATGCCACGAAACTCTGAGGCCAGTCCCCAAATGTAGCGTTCCACACGCTTAAATTCAGGATTCACCATGTAGGGAAGCACTCTCGACAGGTCGTGGAACCTTCGAGTGTAACCATTGATGTCAGCACCTTCCATAGTCAAGTGCCAGAACTCTGTTTCCAGCCTTTGGAGTTCCGCACGAGAGCAGTACTTCTCTCTCATCCTTTCCTTCAGTTCCTCCTAAGTTAGGCCATAAGCGGCGTCATCACCCAAAGTTTGGGCTTGCAGGTTCCACCAAGTCAGAGCTTCATCGACGAATAACCCAGTAGCAAAAGTGACTTGTTGATCCGCGGTACACTTGCTCATGCGGAAAGTAGCTTCAGTCTTCTCCGTCCAGCGCACAAATGCTACTGCACCTCCTGTGCCATCATAGTTCATCGGCTTGCAGTCGAGGAACTGCTTGAAAGTGCAGCCTGGAATTGATTCAACCAATTCACATGTGAGCAATCGAAGAAATGATGAAACAAGGACCGTTCATAAATTTCCTCATGCTTAGCACAGTGTTTTAAGGTTACCTTGGGCTGCATTGCCTCCAGACGAATCTCCATTCCCATTACGCCTAGCGTTGCTTGGTCCTCCACTGTCTTGAGTTAGGTTCGCCTCGTACTGGGCGATAGCAGCGGAGATCCTTTCTTCCAGTAGGGCGTTCAGCTCCTCAGCAGTAGGGGAGGAGGTTGATCGTCATTGCGAGCATTCACAGCTTTCCTGGGTGCCATGTTCTGACAGAACATAACACAGCAGGGTTAGGCATTTGTTTGATATCGTCACACTAGACAGTAGTATCATATATATTCACAGGTATATATACCACACAAGTGACATCAAACAATTATTACTCTAGCAGAGTACTTAGTAGGCTTGCACTGAGGGAATCTATACGTGACAAGACTTGCTGTGGTTTCTGTGCACTGAATTCCATAATTATGTATGCATCCATAATTACGTAACTCCTTGCACAGTCCGCACAGTTCGTTTCATCCTCGTATCTCTTCCTTCAGATGGGCCATCGCTTTTAGGTAAAGTCACGTATACTCGTGACATTCTAATTCTAGTACATGCTAATTATCACACATAATTGCAAGTAATTTCTAGTCAACGACAAGTGCTACTCAAGTGCACTCTAAGTCTCGTAGTGTCTTTTCTAGACTCATGTAGACAGTTTCAGGTAGTGGATGTCACGGGACGTTTTATGCAATGAAAACTCTTTGAAAATTGTTTTCGTGAATGGATCCTAGAGATTGTAGACTAGACTCGAGAAGGAATCCTGGTTCACTACAATCGCAGCTCTGATACCAATCTGTCACACCCCTTTCTACGGCGGAAGCACGAGGTGTGATCATGAAAGGTTCTCATTGCATACGAAGAGTAAACATGCTACATGCTCATAAAATAACATCAAATACCATGATTTGAAAACATAAGTTTAGCGTTTACATCGCTAGACGGCTTAAAACATTGTCTTAAAAGTTTACAACTTTATTTAAAGTTAAACACAAGCGACATCCATGAGCATAAGCAAGACCGCGCGCACATCCATCCTAGTTACCTGAAATACATGTGAGTTTTTGGAAAAACGTCAACATAAAGTTGGTGTGAATTCATGCAGTTTTGTATTTCATGTTTGTATACTTTGTATGAAAACATAGTTTGTGAGTAAATCAAGTTTTCATATATAAATTCAGTTTCATGTGTACACCACGTACACATGTATAATTCAATTTCTTCTTGAGTACCCCACGTACTCAAGTATAATTCTCATTTTCTTGAGTACCCCACGTACTTCAAGTATAATTCAATCTTCTTGAGTACCCCACGTACTTCAAGTTATATATCAATTTTAGTATGGTATGAATTTTATGTAAATACAGTATTTCTGTAAATATCAGATTGTTAATGGGTTGCAAAGCCATTAACATGTGGCACGACATAGGAAGTCACCAAACCTAAGGCATTTCATTGGTATATTCTGAGACACAAAAGCACTACTCGATTCTCGCCCCGACCGAGAGTGTGGCTGCCAGGCACCCGTTAGATCTAACATTTTGTTCTGCGGTCTAGGTATATTGTTGATTAATGGTGCTTTTGTACCCAATTCGTGACACTATTTCTCATAACGCATCCTACTTGGTTCTCGTCCTCACCAAGCGCGTTTCTTGTTATCATTTCTCATAACGCATCCTACTTGGTTCTCGTTCTCACCAAGTGCGTTTCTCATATTCTATTATTTCGTCACACTTGGTTCTCGTTCTCACCAAGTGTACTTCTTGTATTCTTATATTTCGTCACACTTGGTTCTCGTTCTCACCAAGTATGCTTCTTGTATTTATATCATACCAATTATAAATATTGTACATTTGTACATGTATTTCACCCCCGAAGTTATAAAAACTGAAAACAGTTAAAAGAAAAGGGGGAGCATGAACTCACAACTTTGCGTTCCTAGCGTCGTAAACTCCACCGGATTTGCTTAATTAACGTCGTAACCTATACGCGTTTTCTTAACGTTAGTCACTAGACTTGCGTCGCACAAGTACAGTCACTCTCTTTTGTGTATATTTTCCTGTGTTAAAAATATTCTTATATTTTTAACTACATATCTTACTTATATTATTTTCTCTAAAATAAATATAAGTCTTTTGTGTTTTGCACTTTGCACCCGAATTATGTATCTTGTATGTTGTATGTGTATTTTTATGTTTATACTCCTCATGAGTATTTAGTGTATTTTTAAGTCTTAATACACTAGCACGTATAACACATACTATATACACTTAGCACAAAAGTTGGTGATCAAATAATATATATTTTTCTTTCAAAAATATATACTTAATATCCATTTTATTCTTGAAGAAATCCTCATTTCTTATCACCAAAAATTAGGGAAACCTTAGTAATACTTTTAAACACATTTTTAGGGAATAAGTTTCTCAAAAACTTATATTTTTCTAAGTGTCAAAATTTATAAAAAATTTGACAGAGTTTCCCCTAAAAATGGAGGTTTCCCATGTTTTCAAAACATGTGTTTATTTTCTTTTAAATCGTCAACAATCATCAACAACAATTATCAACAATACTCACCATTTCCTCCATTTCATGAACTTGATTATTTAAAAAAAAATGTGTAGTAACTTACTAGCACATTTAGTAAGTCTTGTTATCTTTAAAAATAATTTTAGTTTCTTAAAAACTTTATTTTTAAAGAATATGAAGTTTCACAACTTCTAGTCGAGATTCGCAAAAATATTTCTTTGTTAAATTTTTCTTGTGACACAAGTGTCTACACACTTGTTCATGTACTAAAATGCTTTTAGTTTGGATAAGATCCGGGCTTTAACAACACTAATATTTTTGCTTGGTTCTTCCGAAAAACCACTTGTAGATCTTTAGATCTACTAGTTTAGAACTCCATTTTATAAGAAAAATCGTTTTTACTCAAGTTCATGTTTATGTTTGAAAGAGTTCGTCATCTAATAATTTTACGACTTAACATAAGGCTAGTTCATGTTCCAAAAACATGATCTAGCGTGGTTTGATGACGATCCCTTCCAACACTAGCAATCCACAACAATAAATAAACATAACAAAACTAGTTTCAAAAGTTTTACACTAACATTCATCCATTAACCACCATTTTTATTATTTTTAGTAGACTTTTAGTTTTGGTCTCTAGTGTTCATAATTTTTTTTTTATCCAACAAATCTCTTATTAACCACTTTAGACAAGATTAATAGGATGTTTTAGAACACTTACTACTAGCTCGAGGCTAGGGAAGAAACTAGACGAAAAATGGGTGGTTAATAGCGTTGTGGAGAGGTCCTTGCGATTCCGTAAGCACCGAGCCTCCTTGTATGAACCCTTTCACCTTGGTAATTATGTAGAATTGCAAGATTGAAAATTTGAAGTGGTGGTGGGTGTGTGTTAGGTCTCGGCCGAAGGTAGCAAGAGAGAGGGAGAGAACACAATTTTGTTTGAGTGTTATGGAAATGAATTGGTTACTCTCTAGATCTTCTTATAAACCATCCAAGTCTTTTATCCACTAAACAAAGTGTCCCCATGATATTTGACAATCTCAATTAAATAATCAACGTTTGTAAGAGTATGTCCCCATTGGGGAAACGATCGTTGGTGGGGGGGTGAGCACATGGTTCCATTTCAACTAGTGGTTAATTTATATTTAGTTAGTTAGTTAGGGGAAAAAAATTAGTTATTATGTGTGTTGTAATGTATAGCGGGTGTTAGGGTATTCGGGGACCCTAACTGGCTCAGAAAAAGAAAAAAAAAAAAAAAACTATGTCATTGACAATATTTTTTTTTTTATGTCCCGGGTAAAGTCCGGTTGTTTGGTTGGATATCAATCCGTTAAAGTGCTAAATTACACTTTTTAGTGACTTTAATGTATCCTTTTGTAACACTTTTGATTCCCAACACTTAGGGAAATATTCTGGATGATAAAACGAAATTTCTGCATAATATTCATATGCTTAAAAGCTGAATTATACCAAATTATGCACTTAAAGTGTGTTTCGGGTGCTTTTTAGTGCTTATTTTTGCTTTCGCAATGTCTATAAATTAAACCCTTACATATACTCTAGGGTTTTAATGTATTTTTGTCGTCGGACCTACACCTAGGCCTCAATTCTAATGTCTGACTGCTTTCTGCAGTTCAGTCGACACAGTGTGTCTTACCGGTGAGTTTACTATTATTCTGACGCAACGCTCTCGTTTATGCATAAAGCAATATTTTGTAGTATACAACATGCATAAATTCACTTGTTTAATCATGTGTTCAGACATTGCTGACAATTAAACTCATAATTGCAGTCATTAAGCAATAATTAATGTGTACGAAAATTACCGGTTTGGGCCAGTTGTCACACAAGGTTCACACCCGGTTCGAAATCATAAGACCTTGGATTCTCTACACAATTAAATTGTAATCAAATCGCAATTTGTTGTTAATCGATGAGCGTTTCAAACTGTCATCAACATCAAAAGACGGACAAGAGTGTACTTCGTTACTCAAGAACATGTAAACCCTAATCTCATGTCAAAGCACACTTAACCGAATTCATTTCACAAAGTCAATGGTGCGAGTATATTTCAACAACTCTTGAATTTAGAACAAGATCAATACAATTAACATGAATATTCAAACATCTAAAAGCAATACACAATGATTAACAATGAAACATAATGTTTAAGAGCCCTAAAAAATTATAAGATCTACACCAGGGAGAAACCCTAAGGGATTAGCCACTCACGGCTTTTTAAGCTTGAAATCTGGAGGATAATCCAAGAGAAAACGCCATGGAATTTTATTAATTCGGTATTAGTGTATGATTGGATACCAAGACAATGATAGGTGATGAATGTGGATTGATGGAATGATGTTATGTAACTCAAAAAGATCCAATTAAGCATTAACTACTTAAAAATCCTGAAATTAAAATGAGTTTGACCACTTTAGCGCAAGTTGACTAGGCTCGGTGCATCGACGACTAGAAATGCACAGTCGACATCAGAATCGACTGCAGACGGCCAATCAATGCGATGTCTTCGTTATCAGCGATGCATTTACACCCAAAATTTTTTGTTTTTATTGTTTCTTCCACCTGATTCCTCCTAGCTCTTATCTAAAGCATCATTCAGCTCTCGAAATGCACCCTTAGACACATCTGGACCTGCAAAAGACAAACCGTAACAAAGTAGAGCATTCGGAAAACTTAAATTCACATTAAAACACAAATTTACACATGAGAAACTAAGGACTTTAGACCACGTATCATACATCCCTGTATTTTTAACAATTTGAACTTGTAAAAACACAAAAAAAAATACTGAGATCAAACAATTGCTTTTCTACCAAAGTTCTCAAAAACAGTTTTTTACTACCACCAACGCTTCATCACTTATGACAATAAAAAACTAATCCTTCCAAAAATTGTTTCGCATCCATTCACTCAGTTGTTTTAAAGTCTGTAAAATCCTGATTAGCACTTGTAATTAAATTTAGGATCGTTTAACACTAACCACATTACTCTTGATCTTGAATCGTGTAGAGATGGTGTGTGTGAGTCAAACATTAAGTACAAACAATAATCAAGATTGAATATAGATGTTTAAGATGAATTCTATTGAGATCTAATCATCACAGATTACATATTCATACATACATCTACACATACACCATTAAAGCTCATGCCAACCCTAGGTGAGCTCCCATACGGTTGGTGACTTACACCATAGGAACATATACCTATAAATGAGGTAAGTTATCCTATATATAATAAGTCATGAAAGTCAACACAACCACCTCTATGGATTTTCTTGTGAAACCATGTTTTCGTTAAACATTTGTGTGTAACCTCCTAGGTTGCGCATGCATAACAACAGTTAAACAAATGTGAATGTTGGATCGTCGTGTGACCCGAATGAGTCGTTCAGAAGAGTTTTGAGTCAGAATCAAAGGCGGAATCAGTGATTCTAACTTTATACAGCTTGATTCTCCCTAATTATCTTCTTATTAATGATTTCAAAGCTTTTACAGATCGTTTGACAAACTGACAGCACCTCGGCTCTGAAATTGGAAAGTTACAAATGACAACCATGCATCAGCTATTTATAGAGTGGCTATTTCGTACGAAACAGGCAAAGGGTATTTTGTACGAAATGAGTATTTCTCATTTCGTGAGAAATAGCTTTAGCTATTTCATGCGAAATCACCTCTTTACACTCAATACCTATTTTCTAACTTGTTGAGCACTGGTTTGTCCTATCTAGACCTAAGACTCTATAAAGACAAAGTTAACAGACATCTATGCACCAACAGACTCCCCCTTGCATGTTGACACTGTAAGCTTCTTTCAATCTCTATCTTCAAACTCCCCTTTGAATGTTGATCCAGAATGTAGACTCCCCCTTTCAATATGCCGGAGCTCGAATTCTGGTTCAAACTTTACACTATCTTTGCCATGGTAGCGTAATATAACAATACAATCTATTCTCCATTTTGACTTCATTTGTTGTTTTTATCAGTTTTTAGTAATCCACTTAAGTATTCAGGTCCAAACTAATGACCCTGAGTACTCAATTTGTCTACCAAGTCCAACTAAATGACCTTGGTTGACTCGAGACAAAACAAAACTGACTTTTGTTCAACATAGTTCAAAACATTTTGAAAATTACAAGTTTCAACTTATTGAACTTGTTTTGACTTTTCATTTACAAGTTAAGCATATTAAGCTTCCAAATCTTCTCTCCAGCTCAGAAACTTCCTGCATCTTCTTCAAACTGCGAATCTGGAGATCAGCTTTCCACTTTGGTTTGTCAGAAAATAAAGCAGAAATGTAAAATCTTTTTGGATTTTGAATAAAGTTTCTATACTAGAATGCTAAACAGAAATAAAATGCAGTAGATGTAAACTATTTACAAACATATTTTTGGTGAGCGTGTTAGGGAATCATATCAGCTGTCGACAAATCACAAGTATCGTTAAGCTTCGATTTCATATTCAGAATTAAACAATTCGCTTAGATTGTCGATATACTGATCCATTTAAATTCTCACACAAATTTCAATCTGTCCAGGATACGAATTAGGTGTATTATGAACTTAAACTCATTCATGTGTCCCACCTCTTGAATATACTCCCGTATCCAGATCGCAATATTCAGTCTTACAGGTGAGTATACCACAGATGATATCTGTAAGGAGTTAAATGCAAGGGCCATAAGAGCTCAGGCTATTGCTTCCGCAAAATCAGAGAGATGATGGCTTCGACTTTAAGTGGGTCCCCTTTAGAGGATCTTTTTTTCAACAGCACATGATTAGCATTTTTCAATGTTTCATCATTTTTATGCTGAGGGCGGTGCTATATTTCAAGCAAGCGAAAAGTATTATACGGGGACTAGGCCATTGCTTCCGCAAAATCAGAAGTCCCGGGATAATACCCCAGTTATCACTGAGTATAAAGACCTAGTATTTCAGAAAGAGGGGTCTTTCAAACGAGATTTCAGGGGTTACCTATATATCCAAGTAGTGTTCCCCACGAAATAAGCAAGTTATGATTTAGGTTTATATCCC
>JARYGA010043955.1:0-36177 GCA_030545235.1 Helianthus tuberosus
TCAGGTGACCTGCTGTAAATCAAGGAAAACGTGCTACGGAGCACTAACAAGGTTGAAGAGGTGGCTCAGTTAAAATAAATAAACATGTTTTATAAATCAGGGAATTTCCTAATGAAATTCCTCTATTGTAACTTACAGGGATTATCCCGAATTATGAAATAAAATAATCGGGCATTTTCAAGTTTTAAAAGATCCTGTTGAATCTTCCGCTATCGCATCACTTAATAAATACCACGGGTTCCTGTCCCGCGGATCCTGACCGGGTCAAACCGGGGCTGGGGCCATGACACAAACCCTTCCATGGTTACCAAAGATAATCAGTTTCGTAAACCCATATCTAGATCACGTATTCAACAAGTCACATGTAACAACATTGTCACGTAACACATAGCAAGCGTTTAGATTTCATATACGTTCATAATACGAGTTCTCGTTCCCAACAGTAGTTACCAATAACATCAGTTTCATAATAATCAATCACGTATTGTCACACAGATTGCATTAATCACAAAGATCACAATACGCACGTAGCAAATACTCAGCTCTTACACAAGTCCACACCCCAGGCGGATATCACAAATCAAGACTTAACAAGTGAATGTTCTACCCACCCAAGACAAGCCAGGTTTCTCATTCTTAGTCAGTATTGTTATCATGCAAGAAATAACATTTGTAAACACAAGTACGCATCACATAAGCATCACAACTATTACTGTTTACTGCTCAGTCCATGGCACGACGAAGAATCCTAACAGCGAAGATTCATTCTTCGCCCGAGATCAAGACCGACGAAGATTCCAAAGGTTCGTCAAACTTCGAACGACGAAGACTCCACGGAGTTCGTCAATATCAGACGACGAAGACTCCCAGGAGTTCGTCAAACCAGGTTCTTCGTCAGGGGAAGATGGTTCGTCGCAACACTATCAGATAGTTATGGTTTTCCTAAAAACCCTAATCATCGACCAATTGTTCCAGTATTGATGTTCATGAGCCTAAATCATTATCCACTAAATACAAGGCCATCCTTCAACCGAAACAAACATCTAATGATATTCTGGAATACTCATCATTAGCAAATAGTTATTTATACATTAACATCACAGTTTAGCAATTCATTCCCAACAGATTCTAGACCATCAACATTCATGTCATGCAAGCTCAGTTCTTATGCATCATCAACCAATAATTTTTCATACCCTGACTATCAAAAGTGTGCAGGTATCTACCCTGGATCATCATCGATCAATCAATATTCTAACAAGTGACACCACATCGATCACATCTAGATCGGATCGTATTAGTTTGCTAACATAAGATTTTACCACAACTCATTATCATTATTCTCATTATCAATAAGGTTTTCTAACAATCCTCCTAGATCATACGAAATCTATGATTACACATACAAGTCATTAACAAGTTTGCACACAATCAACAAGAATTAAATCAAGTAATACATTACTAACCAAGGGGTCGAAGAGGATATGCTAGAACGATGATGATGATGGATTCGAGAAGGAGAGCTTGCCGAAGAAACTACCGTCGTGGGTCTTGGAAGCAACTAGGGTTTGCAATTTTGTGAGGGAATTGTATATTCCCTCTCATAATCACGCGTATACAAGGTCACGAGGGTTGGGCTTCAATTGGTTTGGGCTTCAAAGAATAGGTTGGGCCGATGGTCCTTATTGGCGAACAATACATTCGACGAAGGTTCATACTTCGTCAAGAGCGTTGGTGATGAAGAACTATCTTCATCACAAGAATGAAGACGGCGAAGAACTATACTTTGTACGGGCGAGTTGTGACGAAGGACCTTGAGATCTCGGGTTGTCACATCATCCCCAACTTGAAAGAAATTTCGTCCCGAAATTTGATAAGTAACCCAAAAACGGCAAGGTGTTTGATGACTGTGGATTTTCCTCGGGTGCCACATCATCCCCAACTTGAAAGGGAATTTGGTCCCGAAATTCGCCAATGACATCAGAAGTGGAATCAACCGTTTGAATAATCGAGGATACTATAGTTTCATCTGATCTTTGCATTCTCACGTGAACTCCGGTCCATGTTTTGAGTTCCAACAAATTCTCGCGATTGGAATTCGAACCTTGACTTCTTGGTCCATGTTTTCGATGGATTCCTCGACAAACTGCAACTTGTCGATAGCCTTAGGCTCTAGTAAGGGTGTCACAAGTGTTTCATCGGACAAACACTTCCTTAGATTCGAGACATAAGTGACATTGTGTACGTTACCCAATTCGTCGGGTAACTCGAGTTTGTAGGCCATGCCCCTGATTCTTTCCAGAATTTTGAATGGCTCAACGTGACGTAGATTCATCTTGCCATGCTTCCCAAAGCGCACCGCACCCTCCTAGGGTGAGACTTTCAATCATGACACGTTCACCTGCAGCGAACTCCAAGTGTTTCCTAAACTTATCAGCTTTCCTGATGGTCACGCGTTGCCGCCAAGCGATTTCTGACCTAACCAATCTTCCCAAGAGTTTCGAGTACAAGTCCTGGACCTGTGATTAGGTTGTCACCCAGCTCCGTCCAACAAGGAAGGTATCTGCTGCATAATCATCCATTCAATGCCTCAAACAGAGTTGTCTGAATACCAGAATGATATCTGCTGCAGTAGGACTCATCCAAAGGTAAGTTTCCTTCTAATCTTTACTAAAGTCAATCACACACATACTCGCAGCATGTCTTAGAGCATCAGGATGGTTCGTTTACTCAGACCGTTTGTCCTACGGTGATAAGCAATGCTCATTCCTAGACGTGAACCGAGGGTGTTGTGTACTGCCTGTCATAAATCAGGTATAGATCGAAATCAGAGGTAACAGGAGTTGGCACCCCGTGCCTAAAACCCCCTTCATAGGTAATCACTCACAGTATGTGAAGACTTGTCAATTTTTCCTTGATTGCAAGAAAGTGCGCTAGTTACGTGAGACAATCAACGATCACCCAGATGATATTGTCTCCATTTCGAGTTTTAAGTAGACTAGTGACAAAATCTGTGGCAGTCTATTCTTATTTCCAAATGGGTGTTTCCGGTTGTTGACGCATACCAGAAGGTTTCTAATATTCCACCTTGGCTTCCGTACAAATCAAACGTCGTTCACATACATCGCTAGGTGAGCCTTCATGCCCGGTCACCGGTACAAGATTTATAGATCCCAATATTTCCTATATAGCCTAGACGACTAGACTATCGAGGCTGGTGTGCTTCGCTCAACACAAATTCCCTATGGTTGTGTACAGTTGGATCCATATTCGTTTCCTGAAGTAGCGAATATTGTCCAACTTGCCAAAATTTACTTCTCCATGCCCCGCATGGATTCTACTTGAAAATTCTCTTCCTTTAGTGCTTCGGTTTGAACAGAGCGAATCTGATCGGGTAGGTTAGAGTCGATGGTGAGCTGCATGCTCATACCTGTTTAGGTTCCATAGTCGTAATCGCTCGAGAGTTCCATTCAGTGATGCCATCACATGTTTAGCTCTTTGGAAACAAGGGTACACGGGAGGCCCTTGTGATCGCCCTTGTGATCGGCCATCACATGCCTCCAACTTAAATCCAAAGACCATGGCTTCCACCGCAGGTTGTAACCAATGCAATTCTTCTTGTAAATCCACCAAGTAAGCCATCACCTTCTCGTGTTGCATCGGCGTGTATCTGGGACTCTGATTCGAACCATCGTGGTTTACCACTAGATCACCCGCACCCTTGGGTAAAGTCGATGCTCAGTGCATTGCAGAGTTGGACTTCAAAAGCTAAAGAGGTTAAAGCTGCGCAATCTTCAAAAATCCCGCGATGAATCTGCGATAGTATCTAGCGGAACCAAGGAATTATTGTATCCCCGAAGGAATCTTTGGTGTCAATCAGTTTCTAACAAAATGGATCTTAGCGAGATCCACGTGTATTCCCATTTCGTTGATTACATGACCAAAAATGTACCTCTCGAATCCAGTAGTTACATTTAACAAAACTTTGCGCGGAGTGGCTCTTCCCTCAGGAGCTCTAAAATGAGATACAAATGCTGCCCATGATGTTCCTTTCTCCTGGAAATGATTCAAAACGTCATCAATAAACACAGTCGATTCATGTGATCCATAAAGCTGCTGGTGTGTTGTTTAACCCAAAGGTCATGGAATACAAAGTCGCAATAGCCTCATTGCATTCGATATGCCATTTTAGGAACATTCTCCCCTTGGACTTCCATCTGATGATGGCTCGTTCGTTAGTCAGTCCTCGAATGGAAGCTTGACCCTCGCAACCGGTCAACAGGTTGGCAATACATAGTCGAGGCAAATGGTTCTTGACTGTCACCTTGTTGAGTTCTCGATAATCAGTACACATACGAAAAGGCTTATATTCACGGATATAACGGGGCTCCCCAAAGCAAAAAAAAATAGGTCCGACAAAACTCCTGTCCAACAGTTCCTGTAGTTGATTAGACAGTTCTTGCAACCATTGATGCGTGTGAAGTGTTATATATATTAGGTGTATATTTTAAGCCCCTTTAACACTTATTTTTAGCCAAGTTTTAAATTTATAAAACACGATATTTCACTAACACTAAACACACATATGGGCAAGTGCACCCATCGTGAGCGTAGTATAGTGTTGGTAAGATACCGAGGTCGTCCAAGGACACAAGAGCTTTTAGTACCGGTTTATCCTCAACGTCTAATCAAAATAAAAAGGTTAGAAAAATGTTTTAAACTAAGAAAAATAAAAACTAACTAAAATGCTGAAAAATAAAAAGAAAAACAGATAGACAAGATGAATCACTTGGTTCCGACTCGTATCTAGTGTAACCTTTGATTATTTCCGCACTTTTGCACATAATTAAGAGATTATCTTAGTTATTGTAGTAGGCCCCTCTTTTGAAGGTGACGTTACCCTCACCCCAGTAGTTTGAGTCAGCAAGGATACAATCCTAAAAGGGTGGATTATTGGAAGATAATGAATTAAGTTATTAATGCAATATTATGGTAGGCCCCTCTTTTGGAGGTGACGTTACCCTCGGCTAAGTAGTCTGAGTCAGCAGGGATACAGTCCTAAATAGCCGGGTTATAGTATTAATAGTAGTTAACTTATGAGGGGATCAAAGAGTTTGGACCCCTGCCATCCAATATCGTTAAGTATTGAAGGAGGTCCTACTAAATTTGACCCAGGTCCATTGCAGGACCTCTAAACGCTGAACAATGGCAAGACCTTTACCAAACCGTTCCCTTAACCCCCGACCAGGTAGCCAACATACCTCCATATAGACCGTGGAGATATGAATGGTGAAAATCTTTTATTTTATATAGACAGTAAAATAGTTTCAAGACACCACGGACAAACGATAAAGAAAGATCACCTTCAACATAAGCAACTAGTTATTAAAGTCATTAATACGAAACCAAATAAAAAGTGCAAAAGATTAGAAATAAAAAGTATTACACTAGACACTTTGTCTTCACCAAGTGATGTAAGAAACTTAGGCAAACATGGCCTTGATTGTCAAGAACTCTTACGATCAATCTTGGATCCCGAGACGACTCACACACTCTACGATGGACAATGGATGATGGTGGTGGATGATGGTGTTATGGTGGTGGTGGGTGGTGGGTGAAGTGTGAGAGAGGTGGTGTGCCAAGGGATGGTTTGAGCTTGAGCCAAGCACTCCTATTTATAGGCTGAACAGAAGCTCGGGCACGGCCCCGTGTCCAGTGGGCACGGCCCCGTGTCCACATCCTCTCTTTCTTCATTAAATGCAGCTTTGTCTTATTAGTTGACCACGCCCCCGTGTCCGCTGAGCACGACCCCGTGTGCAGAAGAATCTTTGTACTATGAAGATTTGTCTTGATTGTGCGAATCTTATAGTTGACCACGGCCCCGTGTCCGCTGAGCACGGCCCCGTGGTGGGCAATAGAAGCTTCTACCACTTTGTCTTTTCTGCTGACACTTGGGCACGCCCCCGTGCTGGCTGAGCACGGGGCGTGTTCAGGCTTCTGATCTCTTGTTTTGCTTGGGAAGATGTTGTTGTGGGGTCGGGCATGCCACGTTTTGTTCCTTTTCTTGTATTTATGTTAGATTTTGATGTCTTTTTGCTTCTTTTGTTAATTTGAGCTCATTTAATCCTGAAAATACAAAAGGAAGACAAAAGCACACTTTTTCCAACATTAGTACTAAAAAAAGGTTAGTTTTATGCCTCATTTGATGAAATTTATATGTTACATTTTGAACACATCAAATACCCCCACACTTGAATCTTTGCTTGTCCTCAAGCAAAACTCTTTAATATGTGGCTATTTACACTCCCAAATGGAATGGGTAGAAAAGAAGGTTTTGGGCTTGTCGTAGAGTGTCGGGATTTCCAAGATTCTTTGTTTAGCTTTATTTTAATTTATTTACAATCCTATTCCTCATGATTTATTTAAAACTTTTCATAAGATAAATTACTTATTGGGGCATAACATGCCTTTGTAAAATTCTATTTATATACAAGTTCACATACCTCACGGGGATCACTCAACACTCGACCGAAAATGTATTTTTGTGGATCACTCGAGAGCGGCATGGAACTTACTCCTACCATAGGCTTGCCAAGCAATCAATCCTCCTCCTTTTTAACTTATATACCTTTGTAAATATCAAGAGGACTTTGTGGGTTAAGGGTTAGGCTTGGGTTAAAGGTAGGTGGTTGGGTTGGTGGTTAGTGGTTAGTAAAAAAGGGCCAAAAATCGTAACAAGTGTCGGTTTTCGTATGACTTTCTATTTTTGTAACTTTTATTCTTGATGAAGCTATTTATTCAAACAAAGTTATTTTTGATGAACTTGTTTGTTTATTTTCTTTTGCTTCATCATCAACACAAATGTTTTTTTTTTTTTTTTGAAAAGTCATATGAAGAACCGAACTTGTTACTAAAACAAAGGGTTAAAAATGAAAAAGGTTTTGGTGGGTAAAAAGGTTGTTTGGCTTGGGTTATGAAATGAAAAGGTTTAGGCTCAAAGGGGCTAACTAGGGGGATTTTGGGTAGGTGGTAAAAAAAATAATGGTGTAGAAATAAAAAAGGGTTAGTCCTAATGCCTCCATCATTTACTTACTCGGGTTTAAGTTGGTAAGGACCGGGAATGTATCGTCATGGCAAGTTCTAGAGTCGTAAGAACCAAGCGGCTATTCACACAAGAAACGAAAATGAGCATTTAGTAAAATGATATGTAAGTGTTTGCTCAATAAAGGCTCAAAACTCACTTTTGTGGGAATGGGTTTTTATGTGATCAAGTATATATAATTAAATTTTAACTAAGCTTGTCATGCCTTTTCATAATTTTCTTATGTTGGTTCTTTTTATCACGACGCTATCGGTTGTAAATTTGTAAAAATATAACCTTTTTAAGAACTTGAATTTCCCGAGTTAAACCTAGACAAGTAAAAAAATGAAAATTTTTAAAAAAATTTTGGGTGATTAGCGGTTCCAATAGAGTTTTGTGTAAGGCTTGTATTTAGGACTTGCAAGATTCAAGGTTTTAGCATCCCCCCACACTTAAATTACACATTGTCCTCAATGTGTCCCAAAAATAAGTTTTTAGGTTGATTGAATGTGTAAAAAGGTGTAAAAAGCAAAAATTTTGTGTTACTGGTTACCTGGGCACGACCCCGTGTTGGGTGGACACGACCCCGTGCTCAGGTGCCAGTAACGAAAACTTACAGAAGGTGAACACGGGGGCGTGTCGGCTGAACACGACCCCGTGTCTATCAAGGTCTGCAGAATGAATATAAACAGCAGGTTCAGGGGTGTGGGCACGGGGGCCTGTCGGATGGACACGGCCCCGTGTGGACAGTCTGCAAAGTTGAAAAACAGGTTTCTTTGGTCCGTTTTCCTGTCTCGGCTTTAGTAGTACTAATGTTTAGCACTCTAAGCCTTGTTTGTACCTGTTTAATCAATGAACACTCCACCAAAACATAGCAAACATCCTACTTTTACCAAAGTTAACATCCATGTCAAAGTTAAAAGAAAATAAATGCAGAAAATAAAAGTTAGGGAAAGTAAATTGTTCAACACTTGGAACGCAGGCCATCAATTGTTCAAGAGTGAAAAAGGGTTAACCTGTGAAATCATCAACCAACCGCTTCCTCCTCCGCTCCTATCGCCTACTCCATAGCATCGTCATCATCATCATCGTCATCATCCCCTCCATGGCGTGCAATGTGGTCTCGTATATATCCAACATCGTCTTGGATCTCGGATAGGTTTCTTTCGATAGCTCCGACCCGGTGGTAGGTGTTGCTCGCCATGTTATAGGTGTTCCTAGTGCACATAAGGTTTTCCTGCAACAAATCATGCAAACTTTGAAAGTTAGGAAAACCGCCTCCCGAGGAGGATGATTGGCATGGATCACCGTGGGGTTGGTATTGGTACTGATGATGTTGTGGAGCTTGGAGGACAAGCGCTTCTTGCGGGTTCCATGCATGACCTTGCATCCTTTGAAAGGTCACCGTCCCGTCTTCTGCCTCATAAATTAGGTTCATTGAGCGGCATATGTGAATATCCACCGTACCCGACCATGGGCTCCTCTCAAATGACCTAGGTATGTGGGCGAAGTGTTTGAAGAGACGGTACACCCATCCCCCAAAGAAAATAGGAGTCGGTGCACTAGCAAGGCGGTTGTGATGCATGTTTCGGAGCATGAGGAACGGAACATCGAGCGGCCTGCGGTTGTGGATGCAGTGGAGGACAACCAAATCTCTTAACCCAACGACGCCACTACTTTCATGCCTTTGGCTAAGAGAGTAGCCGAGGAGCCTATGAATGTATCTGTATAGCGGATCCCTCAACTTCATACTCTTAGTGCTGCTCGGATTGTAGTACCCTTCAACAATCTGAGCCCAAATGGCTTGGCGTTCGTTTTCACCTATCTCTCTCATTCCCCCAGTATTTTCTTCGTTTCCCGCATCCTCTTCCGCATACAACCCGATAATCGACCCAAATTGTGCCATAGAGATCGAATACCTCGTTCCGCCACATCGGAATGCTACCCCGTCATTGTCGAACGGGTCGCACCTCGAGTTGAATGTGAAGGTGCTATAGAACTCCAAAGTGCATTCGTGGACGGAACAGAGTCGAGTTGTTAGGGCGACTCTGAGTGGTCCCGTGACAATGTTGTTGAAACGGTCAATTTGATTCACCATGGTTAGCAAGTCCGTGCAAGCTTGCCTCGGGTGTTCCTCCGGCCTTGTTTGAAGTATCTTGTATCGAGCTCTAGCTTCGAGCTCATTGGCGTTGAATCTTGTGAACTTCCTAGCATCTGAAAGAATACACCAAAAGTTAGCACGAAACAGAAATATTTTCGGACAAAACTGCAAACAGTGGGCTGGACACGACCCCGTGTTCAGCGGACACGGCCCCGTGTCCAGGCGCCTGTTACTCAAAAATTTCATTTTTCGACCCGATTTCGAAAACTTGAAAATTTTTGGTCCAATAGGTGCGGTTTCCCCCGAAAATGAAACCCTAAGTGCCGTTTTCCCCAAAATATCCCGTTTACCCTATCAATTTTATCTTTTTCGGTTCAAGAACAAGGGTTTGGGGTTTTTGTGAGAAATCGGGTGAATCTATGAACAATACAAGTGTATTTACTTCCCATAACACTAATCTAACTAAATGCAAACAGATCTAAACAAAAATTTGAGGTTCTATCCGGATGAACTTCAAGAACCCTAGATTTTTCCCCAAATTTTTGGTGTTTTAACTACATGCAAGTAACTAATCTAACTACTAAAAGTGATAGAATCATACCTTGATGTTGTTAGAGCGATAGGAGACGTTGAAATTCTGCGAAAAATCGCCTGGAACCAGAGCTTTTTCGGGGAAACGGGGCGTGTGGAATGAAGTAACTGTTTGAAAAAGGGGATTTATCCCGACTGCAGCGCGGACACGACCCCGTGTCCAGCGGACACGGCCTCGTGCCGAGCAGAGTTTTTTTTTTTTTTTTAGTGCTCGTGTGAGTGCCCTTGTTTCCCATAAGCTTTGGTTAGAAAACTTACCGCTTTATTTGTTGTCTCAATCGTTCGTAACTTACCAGGTATGATGTTTTATTCCTCCACTGTTTGAAGCGAGATCTCTTCTTCTTCATCCTCAATGAATCCTTGATAGAGTTTCAGCCGTTGGCCATTGACTTTAAATGGAGGCCCATTTCGAGATTTAATTTCTACTGCACCGTGTGGGAAGATATGGGTGACGGAAAAAGGTCCTGACCACATAGACTTTAATTTACCAGGAAATAATCGAAGTCATGAATTAAACAAAAGAACTAGATCCCCTACCTGAAATTCATTAGGTTTAATGTGTTTGTCATGCAAATTTTTCATTCTTTCCTTATAAATTTCAGAGTTTGAGTATGCATAATTCCTAAGTTCGTCTAATTCATTTAATTGACAAAATCGATTTTTACCAGCAAATTCTAAATCTAAGTTTACATTTTTAATTACCCAGTAGGCTTTGTGTGCAATTTCTACTGGCAAGTGACAACTTTTTCCATAAACTAGCTTATATGGGGTTGTGCCGATTGTTGTTTTATAAGCAGTTCGAAAAGCCCATAAAGCATCGTCTAATTTATCCGCCCATTCCTTTTTATTTAATCCTACGTTTTTTTCAAGTATTCGTTTTAAACCTCTATTAGTCACTTCGGCTTGTCCGTTTGTTTGGGGGTGATATGCTGTTGAGACCCGGTGATAGACCCCATATCTTGTTAAAAAAATTTCGAGTTGATGGTTGCAAAAATGGGTACCTCTATCACTTATTAGTGCTTTAGGTGTGCCAAAACGAGAGAATAATTTTTTCAGAAATCTTACCACAACTCTTCAATCATTTGTTGGAAGTGCCTCGGCCTCGGCCCATTTAGACAAATAGTCTACTGCCACAAGTATATATTTGTTTCCTTTCGATGGTGGAAAAGGTCCCATAAAGTCGAGTCCCCACACATCAAAAATTTCACAAACAAGAATGCCATTTTGTGGCATTTCGTTTTTGGAAGAAATATTACCTGTTCTTTGGCAAGCGTCACATGTTTTGACAAGACTTTGGGCGTCTTTGTAAATGGTTGGCCAATAAAATCCTGAATCAAATACCTTTCGTGCGGTACTAGCGGCACCATGATGCCCTCCGTATGGACCTTCATGACAATGGCGGAGAATTCTTCGTGCTTCCCTACCATGTACGCATCGTCGGACGAGTTGGTCGGCACACATTTTGAAAAGATATGGATCTTCCCAAAAATAGTGTTTCACATTGGCAAAGAAATTTTTTCTTTGATAATGTGACCATCCTTTTGTGACTATACCGCTAGCTAGGTAGTTAGCATAGTCGGCGTACCATGGTTCTTCCTTATATTCCACCATTTCCAGGGACTCAGTTGGAAATTTTTCGTTGATTTGCTCGTCCCTGGTTGCCTCTAAAGCTGGGTCTTCTAAGCACGAAAGATGATCTGCTGTAGTGTTTTCTGCTCCTCTTTTGTCTCTGATTTCAATGTCAAATTCTTGGAGGAGTAGGATCCACCGAATCAAACGTGGTTTTGCGTCCTGCTTTTTGAAGAGATATCGAATGGCTGCATGATCTATATAGACTATAGTTTTAGAAAGAACAAGATAAGAACGAAATTTATCAAAAGCAAATACCACAGCTAGTAATTCTTTTTCAGTTGTTGTGTAGTTTTCTTGTGCATCATTAAGTGTTTTACTAGCATAATAAATTGGGTGGAAATGCTTTTCTTTTCTTTGTCCCAAGACAGCTCCAACTGCAAAGTCACTAGCATCACACATGATTTCGAAAGGAAATTTCCAATCAGGTGCTATCATGATAGGTGCATTGACTAACATTTCCTTTAGGGTTAGAAATGCTCGATTGCAATCCTTGTCAAAGATGAAAGGGGCATCTTTTTCAAGTAATTTTGTTAGAGGTCTTGAGATTTTTGAAAAGTCTTTGATAAACCGTCTATAGAATCCGGCATGTCCTAGGAAACTTCTGATAGCTCTTACGGAGGATGGAGGTGGTAATCTAGAAATGGTATCTATTTTGGCTCGATCCACCTCCATTCCTTCGCTCGAGATCTTGTGACCGATTACTATTCCCTCCGTTACCATGAAATGGCATTTTTCCCAATTAAGGGCGAGGTTAGTTTCCTCACTTCGGGATGGCATTCGTTCAAGGTTATCGAGACATTGGTCGTATGAATCCCCAAAGATAGAAAAGTCGTCCATGAAGACTTCCATTGTCTTTTCTATCATGTCATGGAAGATGGCTACCATGCAACGTTGGAATGTTGCGGGGGCATTACATAGACCAAACGGCATGCGTCAATAAGCAAATGTTCCATAGGGACATGTGAAAGTTGTCTTTTCTTGGTCTTCGGGTGCTATCGGGATTTGAAAGTAACCTGAAAAACCATCCAAGAAACAGTAAAATTTATGACCGGATAATCTTTCTAACATTTGATCAATGAAGGGCAAAGGAAAGTGGTCTTTTCTTGTTGCTTCATTTAATCGTCTATAATCTATACATACTCTCCATCCTGTGACGGTTCTCGTGGGTATTAATTCATTCTTTTCGTTAGTTATTACCGTCATACCCCCTTTCTTCGGAACTACTTGGACGGGACTTACCCACGGACTATCGGAGATAGGATAGATAAGTCCGGCGTCAAGTAACTTGATGACCTCGTTTTTAACCACTTCTTGAACATTTGGATTCACTCGACGTTGTGGTTGTATGACCGATTTGTAGTCATCATTCATCAAAATTTTGTGTGTGCACATAGAAGGACTAATTCCTTTTATGTCTACAAGTTTCCAAGCTATTGCATTTTTATGTTTTTTCAAAAGACTAATTAATTTTTCTTTTTCTAAGCTATCTAATTTAGACGAAATAATTACAGGTAAATTACCCTCTTTGTCTAGAAAAGCATATTCCAAACCTTTTGGAAGTTCTTTGAGCTCAAGTGGTGGGTCTTTAGGAGACTCCTTATTTGGTTGCTCATTTCGATCAAGAACCTTAAAAGTTTGTTCTATGGCGACCTCTTCTTCAACAAAGTGGTCAATCTCTTCACTTGTATCGGGTGGTTCATCTTCATCTTCAATTAGGGGGTCATTATTGCCGAATGGATATTTCATTGACCGTTCGAGATCGACACTTCTTTTAAATACCCCTAATTGAAGAGGTAGATTGTTGAACTTCTGGTTTTTCAAAGCTTCATGAGTTTTTACAAATGGTCGTCCCAACACTAGAGGAGCGTCATCGATGATGACAAAGTCGGTCGGGATTACCATTTGATTTGTTTGAACCAAGACATCCTCAACTATACCGATTAATTTTATTACTTTCCGATTGGATAGAAAAATGGGTATTTGAAGTGGAGAAAAATCACTAATACTTAATTTTTCGAAAATGTAGTTAGGCATTATGTTAACACAAAGATCTTTATCGATTGTGACATTACTAATAAACGAATTTTGAAAGAAACATGGAACCGGTGTAATCTTAATTTCAAATGGGTCTTCTTTTATTAGCGAAGTTTGATCATTAGTTAACTTAACACTTACCGTTTCGTCAATTTTAGTGTTAGTGTTTAACCCTTTTAAAAACTTAGCATGAGTGGGTACTAAACAACGATTTTCGAAAGAAGGTGACAAGAGATTAATTTCTTCAAAATTAGACTCTTCTTGAATTTTAAAGTTGTCGGACTCACCTTTTTCGTTGTTTAACTCATGTGTAGGTTTTTCACTTATTTGTTCTTCCATTTTTAAACTTTCAGTTATCTCTTCCCTTTTTAATTCTTCCCTTGCGCGGGACTCCTCTTCCCTTGCGCGAGATTCTCTTATACATCGATCGATAACTCTTATGTGTTCTAATATCCTATCGGTCACTTCGGTTATAGAAAAAGAATCGGGATTTTCTAAGCTTGAATCCGGTTGTTCGACCCTTTGTTCCTCATAATACCCATATGAAGTAGATGGTTCGCACCATTGTTCTTCATTGTAAGCATATGATGGATAAGGTTCGTAATTTTGTTCTTCATAATACTCATATGAGGTGGGTTGTTCACGCCAAGGTTCCTCATAATAAGCATATGAAGGTGGTGGCTCATATCTTGGTTCCTCAAAGTATGAGTAAGAAGGCTCATACCTTGGTTCATCAAAATATGAGTATGAGGGAGGAGGTTCATACCTTTGGTCTTCATAGGATGTGTATGAAGTTGATGGCTCGTACCTGGGCTCCTCATAGTAGGTGTATGAATTGGATGGTTGATATGAGTGATTATTTTGAACCGAGCGTAAGTTACGACAATTAGTGCAATAATTACCCCTATAATCATCCTCCTCATAGGTGTAGTTGTAACCTCCTGAGTATTGATCCATAAGAATCACTCAGCAGACCACAACCAAGTCTCGAGATCAGAAAACAAAAATAAAAACGGCAACAGAGGCTGGACACAGCCCCGTGTTCAGTGAGCACGGCCCCGTGTTCAGGATCTGTATCTGGGCGTTTTAATTAAATTTACTGATTTTGTTGAGCACGGCCCGTGTTCAGTGAGCACGGCCCGTGTTCAAGCTACTGTTACTGGGTGTTTTTATGAAAATGTGCAGCACGGCCCCGTGTTCAGTGAACACGGCCCCGTGTACAGGCTACTGTAAATGCAAAACTAAACTAAAATGCAGAAAAATGTGCGCGCGTTTTAAAAAGGTTTTGAAAAACTGATTAGGCCGTCGATTTTAAGCTTTCTTAAAATCCTTGTGTCCCCGGCAACGGCGCCAAAAACTTGATGCGTGTGAAGTGTTATATATATTAGGTGTATATTTTAAGCCCCTTTAACACTTATTTTTAGCCAAGTTTTAAATTTATAAAACACGATATTTCACTAACACTAAACACACATATGGGCAAGTGCACCCATCGTGAGCGTAGTATAGTGTTGGTAAGATACCGAGGTCGTCCAAGGACACAAGAGCTTTTAGTACCGGTTTATCCTCAACGTCTAATCAAAATAAAAAGGTTAGAAAAATGTTTTAAACTAAGAAAAATAAAAACTAACTAAAATGCTGAAAAATAAAAAGAAAAACAGATAGACAAGATGAATCACTTGGTTCCGACTCGTATCTAGTGTAACCTTTGATTATTTCCGCACTTTTGCACATAATTAAGAGATTATCTTAGTTATTGTAGTAGGCCCCTCTTTTGAAGGTGACGTTACCCTCACCCCAGTAGTTTGAGTCAGCAAGGATACAATCCTAAAAGGGTGGATTATTGGAAGATAATGAATTAAGTTATTAATGCAATATTTTGGTATTCCCCTCTTTTGGAGGTGACGTTACCCTCGGCTAAGTAGTCTGAGTCAGCAGGGATACAGTCCTAAATAGCCGGGTTATAGTATTAATAGTAGTTAACTTATGAGGGGATCAAAGAGTTTGGACCCCTGCCATCCAATATCGTTAAGTATTGAAGGAGGTCCTACTAAATTTGACCCAGGTCCATTGCAGGACCTCTAAACGCTGAACAATGGCAAGACCTTTACCAAACCGTTCCCTTAACCCCCGACCAGGTAGCCAACATACCTCCATATAGACCGTGGAGATATGAATGGTGAAAATCTTTTATTTTATATAGACAGTAAAATAGTTTCAAGACACCACGGACAAACGATAAAGAAAGATCACCTTCAACATAAGCAACTAGTTATTAAAGTCATTAATACGAAACCAAATAAAAAGTGCAAAAGATTAGAAATAAAAAGTATTACACTAGACACTTTGTCTTCACCAAGTGATGTAAGAAACTTAGGCAAACATGGCCTTGATTGTCAAGAACTCTTACGATCAATCTTGGATCCCGAGACGACTCACACACTCTACGATGGACAATGGATGATGGTGGTGGATGATGGTGTTATGGTGGTGGTGGGTGGTGGGTGAAGTGTGAGAGAGGTGGTGTGCCAAGGGATGGTTTGAGCTTGAGCCAAGCACTCCTATTTATAGGCTGAACAGAAGCTCGGGCACGGCCCCGTGTCCAGTGGGCACGGCCCCGTGTCCACATCCTCTCTTTCTTCATTAAATGCAGCTTTGTCTTATTAGTTGACCATGCCCCCGTGTCCGCTGAGCACGACCCCGTGTGCAGAAGAATCTTTGTACTATGAAGATTTGCCTGGATTCTGCGAATCTTATAGTTGACCACGGCCCCGTGTCCGCTGAGCACGGCCCCGTGGTGGGCAATAGAAGCTTCTACCACTTTGTCTTTTCTGCTGACACTTGGGCACGCCCCCGTGCTGGCTGAGCACGGGGCGTGTTCAGGCTTCTGATCTCTTGTTTTGCTTGGGAAGATGCTGTTGTGGGGTCGGGCATGCCACGTTTTGTTCCTTTTCTTGTATTTATGTTAGATTTTGATGTCTTTTTGCTTCTTTTGTTAATTTGAGCTCATTTAATCCTGAAAATACAAAAGGAAGACAAAAGTACACTTTTTCCAACATTAGTACTTAAAAAAGGTTAGTTTTATGCCTCATTTGATGAAATTTATATGTTACATTTTGAACACATCAACCATCCTGGTGCAAGACAGTAAGGGGTACGAGTAATCAGGGTTGCCTCTGGCGTGAGATCAAACTGAGATTCTGCCTAACAGTTGTGGAAGTAAACCTGAAAGTTCCTCGGGTAGCACACCGAGAGGGATCGCGAACAATTGGTGGATCCTCGATCCTCTTTTCCTTAGCCTTAACATCAGTAACGGTTGCTAACATAGTGGGGTAATCCCTCCGTAGACACTCCTGGGCCTTCAATGTTGAAATGATGCTAACCTTTATACCACTCTGACACTTTAGGTCAGACGACGATTCTCCACTAGGGAGAGGGATACGCAGAATTTTCTCCTCCCCGGGTATATCTGCGCGATATCTGGATAACCAATCCACACTAACTACTACATCGAAACCATCAAGGATAGTAGAAGGAAGGTCGATGTCGTACACTTATCCCACAAGGTCGAGTTTGAATCCCAACGAACATATGAGGTTTCAATTGACTTGCCATCAGCCGATTCCATAACAGGTTTGGTTTCAAGAAGCATCAGGGTTAAACAGAACAGAGACAAAGCGATTAGTTAACAAGAACGTGTAGGCCACCATGTTGCTATGTTCCTAGCGTCGCCCACACCAATCCTAAATGCCCTTCCACGAGCATCATTTCCAGTGTTGTTGTTTTCGTTACAAGGATTTCCAGTACTGACGTCGTTCCCTTGGTTGTTGTCGTCTTGATTTAACAACGGCCAATCCATGTTGTATGCACCTTCATTTCCATTCTGTAGACTATGATTACGAGTACCTTGATGTCGCCGCGACAGTTGTCTCTAATGTCGTTGCTTGTAACAGAACCCTGCGATCTTTCACCAACAGGGTCCATCTTTTCACATTCCGCGTCACGTCCTAAGGCGCTACCCATTGTGCTGTTAATTACAATTCCACACCATAGTCAATTGTCATCGTTTATGTCCCGATTAGTTCGTAAGAGTTGACTCCCATAAGTCGCTGACTAGGGTTAAGGATTCGATTGAAGTCAATTTGCTGGTGTTCGTTGCCGAAAATCAGGGTCATTCTAATACTGAGGTCGGTAAGGAACCACACTCATCCTCTTGTCCATCGTTCTTGCAAGTTGATTGAGTAATACACGGTATGTTTCTAGAGTGTTGCAGAAGCGATCACACTTCGGGATCTAAGGCATCAATACATTGAGTTCCAGCAAATGAAGAAGAGTGAGAAAGGTATAGACCAATCATTTGACGCTGCGACATCCAACTCAGGGACGTTCATACAAGCACCTAACATTCTACATAGTTCGCTAGGCGTTCAGATAGGTGTTCAGGTAATACTCGATAACATTGAGATTCGTAAGGATTCAGAGAAGAGTGAAAAGATCACGTTCGAGTAGGAGACAATCGCTGCTATGAATCCTATAGATTTGTTATGTTCCTCATTGGTCGAATAACAGATCAGAACCCCTTTTTCACTTGTTAAGTCTCACTGGGACTCACATGCACCCCACATTATTATTATTATTATGTGTGCACCAACAATAATATAGTGATTTGCATGCCCATCTCAGTTCCTCCTAACTCATGTCAAATGGTTCCTCAAACTCAGATGTCAGACGAAGATTGTCAAAATGATAAGATCAGAGAAATCCAAAGACTACGACATACTATTAACGCATCATAATGTAAGCAAACAATTCATGTAATCATGCTATAGTTGTAACGCCCCGTATTCCTGCTTTTCGTTTTATTTTATTTTATTTATTTTATTTTATTTATACATAGGAATTTCGGGCCACTTAAACGCGAGAACGGGCTTGTGGGCCATGGGCCCAAGCCCATTAAGAGAATAACCCTAACTATTTATTTGTAGTGTCAGACAAGAAATCAATTCATTTTTGAAACCCTAATTCACATTAAGCAGTCGTAGTCTCTTGTTTCCTTCTAAACTCATGTCTGCAACTCAGAGCTTTATACACACACAAATACCTCCTTCAAAACTCCTTTTTCTACCTTAGAAACCCTAACCCCAAATCACTGAACCTTCAACCTCACTCTCCCTCTCATTCGATTACATACAATCAAAACACACTCACTCATGAAAACCCTTCATCTCTACAACTCCATCTCCTTCAAACACGCGCAGGGACCAGACATACCACAACATCAGCAGCTGCACCCCCTTTCTCTGTTCACCCTCATCTCTGACGACCGAAGAATGGAGCTCCGGCGGCTCGTTCTTTGTCGGCGACGAGCACAGCACCACCCCACGGTCAACCATCTCCACTCTCCCTCTCCTGTCTCTTCGTCGAGTGGCAAAAAGGGGCAGCGGCGGAGTAGCGGCAGTGGTGGTCTGACGGGTTTCGCAACAAAGATGGTGGTCCTGGTCGATGACGTCGGCCATCGGAGAAGCATTGGCGACCGGTGATATCTCAGGCGACGCGCAGGTGATTCGACTCGGATCTTTCTGTTCAGTTTTGATATGGTTCGGATTCAGGTCAAAGTCGGTTCGATACGGTTCAAATCTAAGGCTCTGTTCGATGTTTTCGGGTCAATAAACTGGGTCAGCTCAGGTCAGTTCGATTCGAGTTTCGTTTCAGTTTGTTTTGGTTAAGTTTCGTTTCAAGTCCGGTTGTTTTAATTGTTCGAATTAACTCGGTTCAGCTGGTTCGGACCTCATTTCGGTTCAGTCAAATCTGATCAACATAAGTCAACACAGTCAAGGTCGGTCAACTGTTGGTCAACATCAGGCTCGGTGTTGGGTTCGGGTCAAACCTGGTCAAACAGTCAAATCGGTCAGATTCGGTAAAATTCTAAGCGTCTTGAAGTTCTTTATATTATTTATATTAATGTTAAATTCTTTACGCAAAACGAACGCTTATAAATTGTAAACGTACGTGGAATATATATAGATGTATTAGTCTTAAAATTTATCGTTTCGTATTTATCATTGTTATTAATTTGTTGAATTTTGACAATAATAGACGACACTTTGGTTGTCGGGATCGTCCAAAAACAGAGGAAACTCTGCCCGTTTTTCGTAAAAGTCGATAACACGAAACGTGTTAAAGTCATAAAACGAAACGTATCAAATTCGATTAATTTTTATAAAATATATAAATGTATAATTATTTCTATTTTCGACAACATTTCAACAATACTTTTGATAGTAATAATTTAGAATTATTACCTAGACCTTATAAATATATATATATATATATATATTTATATATGAATATACATTTGTATCGACGAGTTATACTTTTATTCCAATTCCAAACTTCCGTCATTATTCCGTTTACTCATGCACCATCGTTTGCCCATATAGGGTGACCTCGGTGTTCCATCCTCCAAATCTCTTACACTCGTCAATAATTGGATAATCGGAAGACTTAGCAATTTTGTGAGTATACTCGATCCCTTTTCCCCCTTTTTATTTTGGGATGCAACATGTACATTATGTAAACAATCTTTGAAACTAGAAACGAAACATACTCAATCCTTGTACAAACATGAAACTAATGTGCTTTACTTATGATGCTTGTATGCTCTATTTGAACGATTTGGAACGTATATGCTCATTAACTTTGCTAGCCCACCTTAACAATTATAGCGCTATAGGATTTACGCACCGCCCGTTAAACTTGGGGTATTGTTAAGTTAAACATTTACCATCCCGCTATCAATTGGGATTAGGCTATTTTATGCGTTGGATTCTTGGGTTTGATCATAGTGTACGCCAAAATTGCATACTAGTAATTCACATATTATGAATTATGATTGGATTTGAGTTTTTATTCTATTATGCTATGTAAACAAACTTGTATACTCGCTCATTGCCTTTGCATTGAAACTCTATTTTAATACATGTTGCAGGTTGATTATTGAAGTATGGATGAATGATGAAACAAGTTTAGGGTGGACTAGATACACACCTTTAATCTATTTATCTTTTGTTGATTTGAATTTGAACAATGTTGTTATTTCCATTTTAAATGTTGTATGACAATTTAGTCCTTGCAATGAAATTTGAATTCAATTAAATATTGTCACATAGTGTTATGATGTTTTGAGCAATTTGTTCGTCTCATCCCGATGTTTCCGCCATCGGTTGGGGTGTGACAGATTGGTATCAGAGCCATAACTATAGGGAATTAGGAAAAAGTAGGAATGCTTTAACCTAGTCTATAGTTCAGAGCTTATTCTATGCTTTGCTTGACACTACATGCGTACTACTTTATTGTTTTTATTTACTCTCTTCTTTAAAACATATATGCCATTATGCGTTAATACTTGACATGCTATTCTTGTGTGTAAATACTTGCTTTATTATGTGCCAATACTTGTTTTATTGTCCCACTCTTTATGTGCTATTCTTGATATGCTTTCTTATGTGTTTATACTTGTTTGTGTGTTCCTTTAACATACGCCCTTTCTAAGGCTTTTTTTCTCGATTTTTGTTAAACACGGAAATACTCATATTATACAAACGATACGAGTTTACCAAAACAGGCGTGAAACCCACAATTTGGTAAACGACTTTCATTCCGTTTAATTATATTTTTGCACGAAATTCACCATTAAGTTAGGAGTGAAACCCACATCTTAATGGCAATTTCAATTTTCAAATTTCAAATTCTAGTGGACCCTCGTCATCGTGTCGAAATTAAATTTTGACCCGACGAGTACCAACCACATTTAAGGTATGAAATCGTCAAGTTAGGGGTGAAACCCGCACCTTGTCGACTAGTTCCGCTCCTTGATTTTCAAAAATTCCGCCAAGTCTCGAATTTTTGATTGATTTGAAACATGTAGTAACTGGAAGGGTGAATACCGTAATCGAGATATCGGCGAGAGTATTCCACCTATTAGGCCAAAGCATGTTTCTCAAATTCAAAAGAGCTTTCGACCACTTTGGTTAGTCAATGTTCCGTTTGGAACCATCCAAGTTTTATTCGAGCTTACGCTTTATTATTTTCGATCTTTTGTCAATTTTGAACCTTTTTTTTTTTTTGAGATTTCATTTTGCGCACACATCATACTCCTACTTTTCATACGATTATACATTATTAGCATGCATGATTTCACATAATTTTAATTACACTTTTGTAACGAGCAGAGACATATCATCGAGATAGGAGTGATTTCCTTACCTTGACGATTAACTCTGCTTTTTTTTTTTTTCTCATCTTACAACGACCTCACCAACGGATTAGGGGTGATTCCCTTACCTAGGTGATCGTTACCAACGCTTTCTTTCAATAGGCTCTATTATGTAAACACGATTATGTTTATACCTAAATCATATATCATGTATTTCAAAATGCTTCATCTATTTAAATGTACCTCTTATACTATAATCTACTTTCACATCACTCGCATAGACAAAAATTTTAAATGTTACCATAAACGTGTTTTCCTCGATTTTCAAAATTTCACGAAATACTACTTGTCAGCCTAGTCGGTTTAATAAATCCGTTGCCCACAAATTCATCAATCAACGTAACATTGAAACACGCTCCTCTCACACCATTAAACTAGAGATTGTTATTCTCAAATGAGAATCAAATCAACTTTTTCGCACACACCTATAAAATATTACCAATATTATTCAATCATTTACTAAAATTCCTTTTCAAAACCAATGAAACATTTTTCAACAATCACTAAGTTCATGTACCAAATTACTTTTCTAAGGATCAACTCTTTCACAAGAAGCTGTAAGTTTCAAAATTTTCTAACACAAAGTTACTTAAAACGATGCAAACTTATTAATCTCTAGAATTTTTTTCAAAACTTCACTCGATACGTCAATTAAATTCAAATCACGTGGGCAAGGAAACTTCATAAGAACCGACAAATTTTCAACTTATCTAAGCTCCTTCAAAACCGCAGTAGCATTTCCATTCCTTTACAAAGTACTTTCCACATAACCAATAGACGTTTTATACCCCCTTTACATTCACAAACTAGAGTCTATATTTCGTGACAATCCAATCTATTTTAACTTCACGTTTTGCGCAAACAACTATATATGCATATCATTTTACGCGTTTTAATTGATGTCTCACAACTGTCTCGCATGTGTCACCTCTTTTCTTTTTCTTTCATACTCAAAACTTTTAATCTTTTACGCGCATAAACTAGTGTATTTCGATTTATACTATAAACAAAATCGTTATTTCCTACATCCATACTTATACATTTTATGCCTTCACTTATGTTCACATTTACACATTTATGTTATACTCATGATTCAAAATTCATACGCTTTACATTTATACATACCCTCACAATTATACATTTACGTTGTACTTACATTCATGTTTATACTACATTCATATTAATATTCATGTTGATACATTTTATGTTTTCATTTACACTTATACAATTTTGTTTACACTTATATTCATACACATATATTTTATTCACACTTAAACCTTCGTGTTTAACACCTATATTCATGTTCATATCTATGCTCATACATCTTATGTCTACACTTACATTTATACTTATACATTTATGTTTATTTTCATATTCATACATTTTACACTATACTCATGTTCACGAATTATACAATTACATTATACTTATATCCAAGTTTATATTCATATTAATACAATTATACTTACATTCACATATATACGTTTACGTTTACACTAATATCCGTATTCATGCCTATACTCATACATCCTACTTATATTCATACCTATGTAATTATGCTTAAACTATATTCACACTCATACGTTTGATTCAGACTTATATAATCAAGTTTGCACACATACTTATACATTCCATTTGTACTTAAACATTCAGGTATTACACTTATTTTTTTTTCATTTACATCCATACTCGTGCATCTTATGTTTATACTCGTATTTATACTAGCATTCATACTTGCATTTATACGATTTATGTGGTACTCGTACTCCTATATGTACTCTCATTTATACGATTTATGTTTATGCTCACGTTCATTCGTTTATGCTCGAATTCGTACTTACATTTATACTCATTTTTTTTATACACGTTATGCTTATACTTTTACTCATACTCCTGACATGCGTTTTGTGTCTATGCTCATGTGCGTGTTTATATTTAAACTTATACTATGCTCATGCCTTATTCATACTCAAAATTTATACACTAGCCCCTGTGCGCGAGCGAAACCCTAGAGATTCGCTTACGTGGGTCTTATACTATTTGGAACGCAAACATGCTTATATGCTACACCCCTATTTATACGCAATCTTATTTTCAGAATTTATGAATACCTTAAATTCATACGCAACTAGTACAAGCTATGCGGATCATGCGACGATCGGTATAATCGCGGGTGCACACGGGATTATAGTGATGGGCGTATGAGAACCATAGAGTGTACTACTGCGTATGATAAGACACGGAACGTAACATGACACCGAATACGAGACGGGCGTCACATGGTCAAAACATGGTGGATACGCCGTTGGTACTTCCTATACATAAGTGCTTTCATCATGTTACCAAACTTTCGTAAAACATGCCATGAGAAATTCAGTGTCTTACAGACCTTTTGGACCTAATTCAAACTTTAAACAACTCACAAACGCATTATATCCGATTATCCACGACGAGACTTCATTCTTAACACGCTACTTTCTTCTATCTGAAACTTATGCTATTCTTATACTCGTAATCATTATCAGATCAATCGTTCACCCTTACACCTCAATTATCCTCTGTTGTCTCGAACTCCAAGGCCTCAATTTTAAACAATCTTCTTCGGTTTGCAAAAAACCCTTTTGAGTATTCCTTCTGAATAAATTTCGGGACGAAATTTCCTAAACGAGGGGAGACTGTAACGCCCCGTATTCCTGCTTTTCGTTTTATTTTATTTTATTTATTTTATTTATACATAGGAATTTCGGGCCACTTAAACGCGAGAACGGGCTTGTGGGCCATGGGCCCAAGCCCATTAAGAGAATAACCCTAACTATTTATTTGTAGTGTTAGACAAGAAATCAATTCATTTTTGAAACCCTAATTCACATTAAGCAGTCGTAGTCTCTTGTTTCCTTCTAAACTCATGTCTGCAACTCAGAGCTTTATACACACACAAATACCTCCTTCAAAACTCCTTCTTCTACCTTAGAAACCCTAACCCCAAATCACTGAACCTTCAACCTCACTCTCCCTCTCATTCGATTACATACAATCAAAACACACTCACTCATGAAAACCCTTCATCTCTACAACTCCATCTCCTTCAAACACGCGCAGGGACCAGACATACCACAACATCAGCAGCCGCACCCCCTTTCTCTGTTCACCCTCATATCTGACGACCGAAGAATGGAGCTCTGGCGGCTCGTTCTTTGTCGGCGACGAGCACAGCACCACCCCACGGTCAACCATCTCCACTCTCCCTCTCCTGTCTCTTCGTCGAGTGGCAAAAAGGGGCAGCGGCGGAGTGGCGGCAGTGGTGGTCTGACGGGTTTCACAACAAAGATGGTGGTCCTGGTCGATGACGGCGGCCATCGGAGAAGCATTGGCGACCGGTGATATCTCAGGCGACGCGCAGGTGATTCGACTCGGATCTTTCTGTTCAGTTTTGTTATGGTTCGGATTCAGGTCAAAGTCGGTTCGATACGGTTCAAATCTAAGGCTCTGTTCGATGTTTTCGGGTCAATAAACCGGGTCAGCTCAGGTCAGTTCGATTCGAGTTTCGTTTCAGTTTGTTTTGGTTAAGTTTCGTTTCAAGTCCGGTTGTTTTAATTGTTCGAATTAACTCGGTTCAGCAGGTTCGGACCTCATTTCGGTTCAGTCAAAACTGGTCAACATAAGTCAACACAGTCAAGGTCGTTCAACTGTTGGTCAACATCAGGCTCGGTGTTGGGTTCGGGTCAAACCTGGTCAAACAGTCAAATCGGTCAGATTCGGTTAAATTCTAAGCGTCTTGAAGTTCTTTATATTATTTATATTAATGTTAAATTTTTACGCAAAACGAACGCTTAAAAATTGTAAACGTACGTGGAATATATATAGATGTATTAGTCTTAAAATTTATCGTTTCGTATTTATCATTGTTATTAATTTGTTGAATTTTGACAATAATAGACGACACTTTGGTTGTCGGGATCGTCCAAAAACAGAGGAAACTCTGCCCGTTTTTCGTAAAAGTCGATAACACGAAACGTGTTAAAGTCATAAAACGAAACGTATCAAATTCGATTAATTTTTATAAAATATATAAATGTATAATTATTTCTATTTTCGACAACATTTCAACAATACTTTTGATAGTAATAATTTAGAATTATTACCTAGACCTTATAATATATATATATATATATATATATATATATATATGAATATACATTTGTATCGACGAGTTATACTTTTATTCCAATTCCAAACTTCCGTCATTATTCCGTTTACTCATGCACCATCGTTTGTCCATATAGGGTGACCTCGGTGTTCCATCCTCCAAATCTCTTACACTCGTCAATAATTGGATAATCGGAAGACTTAGCAATTTTGTGAGTATACTCGATCCCTTTTTCCCCTTTTTATTTTGGGATGCAACATGTACATTATGTAAACAATCTTTGAAACTAGAAACTAAACATACTCAATCCTTGTACAAACATGAAACTAATGTGCTTTACTTATGATGCTTGTATGCTCTATTTGAACGATTTGGAACGTATATGCTCATTAACTTTGTAAGTCCACTACGTAAGCCATCACCTTCTCGTGTTGCATCGGGGTGTAACTGGGACTCTGATTCGGACCCTCATGGTATACCACTAAATCACCCACACTCTCGGGTAAAGACGATGCTCAGTGCATTGCCGAGTTGGAATTCGAAAGCTGAAAAGACGTCCTCCTGTTTTGTCTTTCACGAACAAGGCACCCTGCTGTGCTAAAGAGATTTAAGTTGCGCGATCTTCGAAAATCATGCGACGAATCTGTGATGGTGTCTAGTGAGTCCAAGAATTTGCTGCATCCTTGAAGGGATCTTTGATGTCGATCAGTTTCTAACAGAATGGATCCTAACGAGATCTACGTGTATTCCCGCTTCGTTGATTACATGACCAAAAATGCACTTCTCGAACCTAGAAGTCACTTTTAACAAGAGTTCGCGCGGAGTGGCTCCTCCCTCAGGAGCTCTAAAATAAGATTCAAATGCCGTCCATAATGTTCCTTTCTCCTGGAAATAATCCAAAACGTCGTCGACAATCACGGTCGATTCATGTGGTCCATAAAACTGCTGGTGTGTTGATTAACCCAACGGTTGTGGTGTAGTAGGTCGCACTGGTCGTATTGCGTTTGATATGCCGTTCCCGGGACATCCTTCCCTAGGACTTTCATCTGTTAATAGCTTGTTCGTAAATCAATCTTCGAATGGAAGCTTGTTCCTCGCAACTGGTCAACAGGTTGTCAATACGATGGTCGAGGCAAACAGTTCTTGACTGTCGCCTTGCTGAGTTCTGGATAATCAGTACACATACAAAAAGGCTTATCTTCACGGATATAACTGGGGCTCCCCAAAGCGAAAAAACTAGGTCCGACAAACTCCTGTCCAACAGTTCCTGAAGTTGATTAAACAATCCTTGCAGCCCTCGTGGCGCAAGACGGTATGAGTACAAGTAATCAGCTCTGCCCCTGGCGTGAGGTCAACCTAAGATTCTGCCTAACAGTTGTGGAAGCAGGTCCGAAAGCTTCTCGTGTAGCACGTCGGGAGGAATCACGAACAATTGATGGATCCTCGATCCTCTTTTCCTTAGTCTTAACATCAGTAACGGTTGCTAACGTTGCGGGGTAATCCCTCCGTAGACACTTCTGGGCCTTCATTGCTGATATGATGCTAACCCTTACACCATTCTGACACTTCAAAGTATAGGTGACGCAAAATTTTCCTTCCTCAAGGTATATTTACGCGATATCCAGATAACCAATCTACACTACTACTGCATCGAGACCATCAAGGATAGCAAAAAGGAAGGTCGATGTCGAACACTTGTCCCACAAGGTCGAGCTTGCATTTTGGCGAACATATAAGGCTTCAATTGACTTGAATCAGCCGACTCCACAACAGTTTCGGTTTCAAGAAGCATCAGGGTTAAACAGAACAGAGACGAAGCGAATAGCTACCCATCCAAGCTATCGTGTTGCTATTACGCCTGGTATAGCCTATGCCAATCCTAAACGCCCTTTCATGAGCATCGTTTCCAGTGTCTGTTGTTTTCGTTACGAGTATTTCCAATACGGCCGTCGTTCCCTTGGTTGTTGTCGTGACTGTTGCCTCTAATGTTGTTGCTTGAAATGGGGCCTTACGGTCTTTCAACAACAGGGTCCATCCTGTCTCATTCCGTGTCGCGTCCTAAGACACTACTCACTGCGTGGGAAGTTACTCATTCCACCCTATAATTCAGTTACCATCACTTACGTCCTGATTGATTTATAAGAGTTGACTCCCATGAGTCGCTGACTAGGGTTAAAGATTCAATTGGAGTCAAATTGCTGATGTTCGTTGCTGGAAGTTGGGGTCGTCCAAATACTGAGGTCGGTAAAGTGCTACACTCATCCTCTTGCCCATCAATGTTGCAAGTTGACCGAGTAATACATGGTATGTCGCGAGAGTGTTGCAGAAGTGATCGCACTTCGGGATCTAAGGCGTCAACACGCTAAGTTTCAGCAAACAAAGATAAGTGAGGAACGTATAGTCCAATCATTTGACGCTGAGCCATCCAACTCAGGGACGTTCGTACTAGCACCTAACATTCTACACCGTTCGCTAGGCATTCAGATGTGTGATCAGGTGATACTCGATAGCATCGAGATTCGTAAGGATTCAGAAAGGGGATGAAAAGATCATGTTCGAGTACGAAACAATCACTGCTATGACTCCTATAGACTGTTGTGTTTCACATGGATCAAATAACGGAACGGAACGGAACCGCTCTTTCACTTGTTAAGCCTCACTGGGACTCACATGCACCCCACATTATTATTATGTGTGCACCCACAATAATATTGTGATTTGCATGCTCATCTCAGCTCCTCCTAACTCATGTCAAATGGTTCCTCTAACTCAGATGTCAACAGAGGTTATCAAGACGATAAATCACAAGAATGACATGCTATCCACGGATCATATGTAAGCAAGCAATTCATGCAATCATACTATAGTGACGAGTGTGTGTTTGTACGCTACCCCATACACAAATGTAAACTACTCATTTAATGTATACCACAGGTGATAAGACGAACCTTGCAGTCTGGAGCTGAGTGTCATGGTCATATTCCCGTTTTCAGAACTATTCGGTTATAGTCTGGTTTTATAAAAACATTTTTAAAACCAAGTTCACTATAACCAGTGGCTCTGATACCAAACTGTCACACCCTCAAATTACCACCTAGGGAGTGTCCCTGTTAGGCGTGTGACGACTAGAAATGAGCCACCAATTACATTGAATCTCAAGTTTAAAATAAAGTTTCATCATTTAATAGTAAAAAAAATCCAAACATAAGTAATTCAAAAACCATCACGTTCAGCGGAAGCGTTAACGTATCATAATGTAAATACTTTCCAAACAACCATAGTAAATGAATGTTTGATAAATAAACCCATCAATGCAACCATGACCACTCACGCCCTCCAGCCAGCAAGTTCCTGTTCCCAAGTACCTAACGACCTGCGAGCATGTAACAAGTGTATCAGACAAAGCTGGCGAGTTCACAGTTTTAGAAAACGTTTGTTACCAGTTGTATGTAAAACAGTTCACTGACAAATGCAAGTAATATTGTTAATATCTCATTTCCGAACAAGACGGCTCCTGAAATACATGACTGCCCTTCCCACGTACTCCTATCTAGTACTGGGCCCGACTGGGTCATTAGTTCACATCCGTCCTATCTAGGAGCGGTGTGAGGGTGCCAAACCTAAGTAGCGCTACCAACTAATACCCGTTACCCTCCAGGTAATATAATAAGGGACTTACAAAAATGATAGGTGAGAATATTAACCAATATACCCGTTTTTACCCAAACCACTGACTGTCCCCAACCACCGGGACGCATGCTCGAATGTAGTGAACTCACCTTGGTTTTGCTCGGTAAGATAGTTTACTTGATTAACAGTTGAATAAACACGTCCTAAAAAGGTTACCAGTTACAGTCAGTTTCACATGCACATATACCACACCTTTCACGTATAGTTAATTCACGCATTCGAAGTTCACATAAAATATATTCATTGCTCATGTAACACACATACGCATTCCAACTCGTAACAGTTTATTCGTCCGTATAAAGTATCAAACAATGCTTAACATGTAATCACACAAATATACCATATACATACCTACATGATCAACTAATGTGTGTATGGCCCAAAGCTATATCATGTGTATATCACGATAACTAACAAATCCAACCCTCAAAGTCTGGCCAAATTGCATCATGTGCGGCCCACTTTCTCGGCAGTTTCTCTTGGCCCAAGCCTCGCGGGCCCAGTTCAGATCACGAGGTTCAGTGGCTCCGTGGTGACCCAGATACAACCGATTTGTATGTGGCCCAAGTGACGAATTGATTTAAACAAGTATGCCACTGTTCGGTAACCGTGTGCGGCCCACATCACAACCGGCCCATCAGTAAGGAAAATGCTATTATCAAACACATCCAAACAGTCCGGCTAATTTGTACTAGTCCAGCAACAAATCGGAAGTTTCAGGTTTGAGTTATTATGTTACCCTTAAATAAACACCCCCCCCCCCCCACAAAACAATACTAAGTCGGTTCCATATATTTATATTGTTACATATTCATTATTTGCTTGACAACTATATTACACCCAAACCTACCATCAATGACTACCTATAGAAACAATAATAGCCTGCCATTCTTTAATCCCTAACATGGCCCATTGATTGATGTTCTGACAACAATCATTAATCCTCCTAACATAAAACGATGCTAGATCATCACATGGCTACCAGTTTCGATAAGAGATCCCACTATTATTTATGCATACAATTCTGACTTTATAACAATGTTCTACACTCTCACACACATCACAAAGCAATTAATCATAAATAACCGAAAAGAATCATGTTACATACATCAACAGTATCACGCAAGACTTATCAAATATATCGTGTCTAGGAAACATGATCATATCATACACATAAATTAATAACATTGCATCTTATTAACTGGCTAATTTATAACACAAATTAACAAGCATGCCCTCGGCCAGACGTGTCAAACATCAACTCAAAGTAACAAGTAAACATCATACACCAATTCGACTAATCACCAAAATTCATCAACCATACACTGTCATCTACCATGCTATCCGATTCAATCAACCAGTTGTTTAAACATGTAAAGTTAATATTATCACATCATGTATTAGCACACAAATCGCATGTAATTAGTCTAAATTGAAATCAGTAACATTATACTAACCGGTGATGATGTAGTGTGTGCTAGAGCAAATAAGGAGGGATGTTTCTTCGAGAGCTGCTGCCGTCGCTATTCTTAGGGGTCTAGGGTTTGGTGGTAATAATGTTCACGTAATATGTAACTCAATATATGTATCAATGATAGAGTTTATGGTCGGCCCCAAGATTAAACATGATTTGGGCTCTAACAGGCCCAGCTTTAAGACATGAATCCATGCACTAAGATGGATCTCGTTTATGTGTGCTTAGTCCAACCCAATCATTGTATTTGTGAGTTAGTCTAGTTTGCGGCCCAAGTCCTAAACCCCATGACTCAAACTTGGGCTTGGGTTATTCATGTGTGGTTATTAGTGCTAATTCGGGTTAGGCCTTGGGCCCAATTATAAGTGAGAGGGACACGTATTCACAAGCAGTAAATAAATATATAAACACGGAAATACACGTTAAGATTTGTGTGAAATGTAAGCAATGCTAACCTTTAAAAGACGGGTTGTCACAGTTCGAGTTAACTCGGTTCAGCAGGTTCGGACCTCATTTCGGTTCAGTCAAATCTGGTCAACATAAGTTAACACAGTCAAGGTCGGTCAACTGTTGGTCAACATCAGGCTCGGTGTTGGGTTCGGGTCAAACCTGGTCAAACAGTCAAATCGGTCAGATTCGGTAAAATTCTAAGCGTCTTGAAGTTCTTTATATTATTTATATTAATGTTAAATTCTTTACGTAAAACGAACGCTTATAAATTGTAAACGTACGTGGAATATATATAGATGTATTAGTCTTAAAATTTATCGTTTCGTATTTATCATTGTTATTAATTTGTTGAATTTTGACAATAATAGACGACACTTTGGTTGTCGGGATCGTCCAAAAACAGAGGAAACTCTGCTCGTTTTTCGTAAAAGTCGATAACACGAAACGTGTTAAAGTCATAAAACGAAACGTATCAAATTCGATTAATTTTTATAAAATATATAAATGTATAATTATTTCTATTTTCGACAACATTTCAACAATACTTTTGATAGTAATAATTTAGAATTATTACCTAGACCTTATAAATATATATATATATATATTTATATATGAATATACATTTGTATCGACGAGTTATACTTTTATTCCAATTCCAAACTTCCGTCATTATTCCGTTTACTCATGCACCATCGTTTGCCCATATAGGGTGACCTCGGTGTTCCATCCTCCAAATCTCTTACACTCGTCAATAATTGGATAATCGGAAGACTTAGCAATTCTGTGAGTATACTCGATCCCTTTTTCCCCTTTTTATTTTGGGATGCAACATGTACATTATGTAAACAATCTTTGAAACTAGAAACTAAACATACTCAATCCTTGTACAAACATGAAACTAATGTGCTTTACTTATGATGCTTGTATGCTCTATTTGAACGATTTGGAACGTATATGCTCATTAACTTTGCTAGCCCACCTTAACAATTATAGCGCTATAGGATTTACGCACCGCCCGTTAAACTTGGGGTATTTTTAAGTTAAACATTTACCATCCCGCTATCAATTGGGATTAGGCTATTTTATGCGTTGGATTCTTGGGTTTGATCATAGTGTACGCCAAAATTGCATACTAGTAATTCACATATTATGAATCATGATTGGATTTGAGTTTTTATTCTATTATGCTATGTAAACAAACTTGTATACTCGCTCATTGCCTTTGCATTGAAACTCTATTTTAATACATGTTGCAGGTTGATTATTGAAGTATGGATGAATGATGAAACAAGTTTAGGGTGGACTAGATACACACCTTTAATCTATTTATCTTTTGTTGATTTGAATTTGAACAATGTTGTTATTTCCATTTTAAATGTTGTATGAAAATTTAGTCCTTGCAATGAAATTTGAATTCAATTAAATATTGTCACATAGTGTTATGATGTTTTGAGCAATTTGTTCATCTCATCCCGATGTTTCCGCCATCGGTTGGGGTGTGACAATAGTGACGAGGGTGTGTTCGTACGCTACATCATAAGCAAATGTGTACTAGTCATGTAACGTAGGCAGCAGGTGAAAAGACGAACCTTGCAATCTGGAGCTAAGTGTCATGGTCATATTCACGTATTCAGAACTGTTCGGTTATAGTCCGGTTTTATGAGAACATTTTAAAACCAAGTTCACTATAATCAGTGGCTCTGATAGCAAACTGTCACACCTCCAAAAAAAACCCTAAGCGGAAACCCTCCCGAGGCGTGTGACGTACCAGGATCTAGCCACCAATCACATTGAACTCATATAAGATTTTAAATAAAGCTTTCATTTAATAAGATAAGATGTTATAAAACATTATTTACAACACGTTGTGTTCAGCGGAAGCATAATACAAAGTTTTATCAAACCCAAGTGTACGTAACCAACTAGTCTTGTTTCAAATTTCCATGTGTTTCGACCCATGGCCACTCTAGCATCCCAGAAAGCAAGTTCCACATCCACACGTACCTATAACCTGTGAGCATGCACACAAGTGTATCAGACAACGCTGGTGAGTTCACGGTTTTATGAAAATGTTTGGTTACCAAGTGTTTAATCCAGTTTAATAACAATTCCGAAAGTAATGTTGATAATAACTCGAGTACCGTACAAGATAGTTGCAGATTATTTTTGCCCTTCCCCAATGCCCCTATCTAAGCATTGGTCATGACTGGGTCATTAGTTCACACCCATCCTCTCAGGTACAGGGTGAGGGTGCCAAACCTAAATAGCGCTATCAACTAATACCCTGTTACCTCTCAGGTAACAAACAAGATGGGACTTAATGGTGATAGGAATTGAGTGTATTATCCAACATTCCAGTTTTTACCCAACTGACTTATTCCTCTCAGGAATACCCAATGATTTACCCAAAGACTTATTCCTCTCAGGAATACCCAATTGATTGTCCCACCCACCGGGACGCATGCTCAAGAGAAGTGAACTCACCTTAGATTTGCTCGGTATGTTACGTTACATTACCCATTCCAAGTTGGTCAACCAAACCCTACCGTGGTTACCAAAGATAATCAGTTTCGTAAACCCATATCTAGATCACGTATTCAACAAGTCACATGTAACAACATTGTCATGTAACACATAGCAAGCGTTTAGATTTCATATACGTTCATAACACGAGTTCTCGTTCCCAGCAGTAGTTACCAATAACATCAGTTTCATAACAATCAATCACGTATTGTCACACAGATTGCATTAATCACAAAGATCACAATACGCACGTAGCAAATACTCAGTTCTTACACAAGTGCACACCCCAGGCGGATATCACAAATCAAGACTTAACAAGTGAATGTTCTACCCACCCAAGACAAGCCAGGTTTCTCATTCTTAGTCAGTATTGTTATCATGCAACAAATAACATTTGTAAACACAAGTACCCATCACATAAGCATCATAACTGTTACTGTTTACTGCTCAGTCCATGGCACGGCGAAGAATCCTCACGGCGAAGATGCATTCTTCGCCTGAGAACAAGACCGACGAAGATTCCAAAGGTTCGTCAAACTTCGAACGATGAAGACTCCTTGGAGTTCGTCAATATCAGACGACGAAGACTCCCAGGAGTTAATCAAACCAGGTTCTTCATCAAGGGAATATGGTTCGTCGCAGCACTATCAGATAGTTATGGTTTTCCTAAAACCCCTAATCATCAACCAATTGTTCCAGTATTGATGTTCATGAGCCTAAATCATTATCCACTAAATACAAGGCCATCCTTCAACCGAAACAAACATTTAATGATATTCTAGAATACTCATCATTAGCAAATAGTTATTTATACATTAATATCACAGTTTAGCAATTCATTCCCAACAGATTCTAGACCATCAACATTCATGTCATGCAAGCACAGTTCTTATGCGTCACCAACCAATAATTTTTCATACCCTGACTATCAAAAGTGTGCAGGTATCCACCCTGGATCATCATCGATCAATCAATATTCTAACAAGTGACACCACATCGAACACATCTAGATCGGATCGTATTAGTTTGCTAACATGAGATTTTACCACAACTCATTATCATTATTCTCATTATCAATAAGGTTTTCTAACAATCCTCCTAGAGCATACAAAATCTATGATTACACATACAAGTCGTTAACAAGTTTGCACACAATCAACAAGAATTAAAACAAGTAATACATTACTAACCAAGGGCTCGAAGAGGATATGCTAGAACGATGATGATGATGGATTCGAGAAGGAGAGCTTGCCGAAGAAACTACCGTCGTGGGTCTTGGAAGCAACTAGGGTTTGCAATTTTGTGAGTGAATTGTATACTCCCTCTCATAATCACGCGTATATAAGGTCACGAGGGTTGGGCTTCAAAGAATAGGCTGGGCCAATGGTCCTTATTGGCGAACAATACATTCAACGAAGGTTCATACTTCGTCAAGAGCGTTGGTGATGAAGAACTATCTTCGTCACAAGAATGAAGACGGCGAAGAACTATACTTCGTCCGGGCGAGTTGTGACGAAGGACCTTGAGATCTCGGGTTGTCACATCATCCCCAACTTGAAAGAAATTCTGTCCCGAAATTTGATTAGTAACCCAAAAACGGCAAGGTGTTGGATGACTGTGGATTTTCCTCGGGTGCCACAGCAGTGGAGTTTTGTAGTATGTATTGAATGTTGACCTTGACTCATTTTTCCTTCTGAGTTATTTTCTCTATTTATAGAGAATGTTTGGTATTTGTTTATTCATACACTTGATTATGTAAAGTAGCTTTTTGGCATATTCATTGAATCCGTTCAAGTCCACTTGCTACGTAGAAGTTCGTGCAGAACCTTATCTTTTTGACTAGTTGTTTCATCTGAATTTCTAACGAACTTCTTACCAGAAATCTGATGTCTTGGTCATCAGATTTCTGATGATCAGGATTTACCATATTCTGATGATAAACATCATATTTATCATCAGATACATCAAATTGGTCTTTTCTGGTCATCCTTTCTTGATTATGATCATTTTCTGATTCTTGTTGAAGATGATGCTTATCTTTCTGTTGTTTTGTTGTCTTGTATTATCTTTCTTAAGGACCTGTTGACTTTGCCATCTTTAGAATTGATTAGAGTGATCAGATTTTTCTTCAACACTTACAAAAAGTTTCCTAACAGTTTAAGATCAAAATAAACAAGAA